>AWOL01S0039992.1:0-13607 GCA_000715115.1 Nicotiana otophora
GTGGAGGCCATCCTATCAGGACAGTTTAGTCGTCTCTATAGGTCACACATAGTACTTCAAGCATTCATGGTGCTTATGGACCTTGTTCCGAGTAGCTAGCATTTAGTTCACTTTTACCCCCCATTAGTGCACAACCAATTCACAGCTATCATGGTGGTTATTCAATTCATTAGGGTTAGTCTCTGATTCTGCAACCACACCAGTCAACAGAGTGCTTTGAGTATGGAGGTGCGGTTCATATCAAGAGGTATGGTCCCAAACTTCACAGCAATATACAACAGTAGGGTACTCGTGACATGATTCCGGCACCGGTTTCTCCACCACCCACACAACCAGCTAGAGGCGAGGGTGAGGTAGCTAGAGGTAGAGGTTAGACAGTTAGAGATGGAGGCCAGTCAGTGAGAGGTCTTCCAAGAGTAAGAGTTTAGGCTGGTAAGGCTCAAACTCATTGTTATTCATTTCCAGCTAGACTTGATGCGGAGTCGTACAGATATAGTTATTACGGGTATAATCTCAGCCTATCATAGAGATGCTTCCTTGTTGTTTGATCCGAGTTCTACATATTCTTATGTTCCTTCATATTTTGCTTTGCATTTGAGTATGCGTCGTTATTCTCTTTATCTTCCTGTTTCTATGTCTATGATGGTTGGGGATTCCATAATAGGTGATTGGGTGTACAGGTCTTGTGTTGTTACTATTAATGGTTTCGAAATTGTAGTTGATCTTATATTATTCGATATAGTGGATTTTGAGGTTATTCTTGGTATGTGTCACGACCCAAATTTTCCCTCCGTGAATCGTTGTGACGGCACCTAGTCTCTACGACTAGGTAAGCCTAACACTTGCAAAAATGAAATGAAAAACATGAAAATTAATAACCAACAGTAACAAATATTTTAAATCAGCAATTGAGATGCCGCTCGGCATATACAATGATCAACTCTCGAAATATAAATAACACTCCCAAGTCCCGGAACACCATAAGTCACAAGCTTCTACAAAGTTCTAGTTGTTCTATACCTCAATGTCTATAGAAATAAGAGAAAATTAAACATAGGGGATAGAGGGGAACTCTGAGGATCTGCGGGCACGGGCAGATGTACCTTGAAGTTCTCCAAACAAACAGCGGCAACTGCAACTAAGGACGATACTGGTAAGAGGAACCTGCATCTGCACATGAAAAACATGCTCAAGAAAGGGCGTGAGTACACCACAATGGTACCTAGTAAGTGCCAAGCCTAACCTCGGTCGGGTAGTGACGAGGTTAGGTCAGGGCCGTACAGGTATATAATAAATAAACAGGAGAGTATAACAATATAATAAGAGACTAGAATTTAAACTAAGAGAACATAGAAAAGTAGCAACGTAGAACACAGGGATAAACAACAGGGTTCTCCCGAAATACTGTCTCGTAGTCCCAAAATAAAAGTGCAAGAAGATCTCTCGAAGTACCGCCTCGTAGTCTCAAATGTAAATATGCAGGGAGAACTCCCGAGGAACTGCCTCATAGTCTCAAATGTAAATGTGCAAGGAGATCTGTCGAGGAACCGCCTCGTAGTCTCAAAAATAAATATGTAGGGGGATCTCGCGGGATACCGTACCGTAGTCCCAAAGTAAATACGCAGCTCAAATAAATGAATATAACAGATACAACAGAGAAAACCTACAATTTAGACTAAGTACAAGTCAAGAAAGAGGCAGGATTTACTAAACATGCTGCAAAGAGTTCAAATAGGCAATTAGAACACGTAGACATGCTATTCTAGGCTAACAGGATAACTACACATGCTAGTATACTCAGATAAGATGAAAACAGGCTATTACGCGGTAAACAAAATTAGTTATTTAACAAATAGCCCGTGTACGCACTCATCACCTCGCGTACACGGCGCTCACATATCATAACAATACCAAATCCTAAGGGGATTTCCCCCACACAAGGTTAGGCAAGCCACTAACCTCGAACCGAGCTCAATCAATCTGTAACAATGCTCTTTCTACGAAAGTCTTACTCCGAATGGCCCAAATCTACCCACAATCAATTACATATCATAAATATGACTACAAGGAACTAATCTAGCTACTGAAATCAAAGCTAAAGCAATAAATTGGAAAATCCCCCCAAATAGTCTCCCCGGGCCCACGTCTCGGAATCGGGTAAAAGTTACAAAATACGAACACCCATTCACTCACGAGTTCACTCATACAAAAATCATCCAAATCCGATATAAAAATTCCAATCAAAACCCAAAATCNCCAATCACAACCCAAAATCTTAGTTGAAGAACTTCTTCCCATTTTTCCACAATTTTCATCCCAGATATGAAATTTAATGATGAAATTAATGATAGATTAGTGAGATATAACCAAAATCAAGTGTAGAATCATTACCCAATCGATGTCTCTGAAAATCCACCGAAATCTCATCCAAATCCGAGCTCCCAAACTCAAGTTTTGATAAAAATGGCCAAACCCTCATTTTTTAAAATGTTATAAGTCTGCCCAGTGATTCCTTAATCGCGAACGCGGAACTAGCCTCGCGATCGCGAAGAACAACTTCGCTGCCCTAGGATTTAACCCTACGCGAACACGTAAAATACCAAGCGAACGCGATGTACTGGCTCTCAGACTTACATGATCGCGAACGTCCTCACGCGTTCGCGATGAGCAAAGCACGTGGCCCAACTTTAGCCTCCTTAAGTCTATGCGAACGTGACCTTGTCCATGCGTTCGCGAACCACCACTTCACACCACTACGCGTTCGCATCCTTCTGCCTGCGAACGCGAAGAGCAAAACTTCCTCTACCTAGCTAAGCCTACGCGATCGCAGCCCCTCTCTCACGATCGTGTATAAAGAAACCAGATGCACCATATCACAGAACTTCGGCCCTTTCTCTAAGTCCAAAACGCATCCGATAATGATCTGAAACACACCCGAGGCCCCCGGGACCTCAACCAAAGATACCAACAAGTCCTAAAACACCATATGAACTTAGTCGACCCCTCAAACCACATTAAACAATGCTAAAATTATGAATCACCCTCCAATTCAAACTTAAAGGACTTGAAACTTTAAATTTCCACAACCGATGCCGAAACCTAACAAACCATGCCCGATTGACCCCAAATTTTGCACACATGTCATATTCAAGCCTAAATGAGCTGCAGACCTCCAAAACACTATCCGGACACGCCCCTAAGTCCAAATTCTCCTAATGGAGCTAACGGAACTGATAGAACTCTATTCCGGAGTAGTCTTCACACAGTTACAATTACGGTCCAAATCGTAAGGCTTAAACCTCCATTTAGGGACTAAGTGTCCCAAAACACTCCAAAAACCAAAACAAAACTTCCCGGCAAGTCACAATAGCAGAAAAAGATATGGGAGAAGTAGTTAATAGGGGATCGAGGCTGTAACTCTCAAAACGACCGACCGGGTCATTACATCCTTCCCCTCTAAAAACAATTGTTCGGTCTCCCAAGTCGCCTCCTCGACCAGCTGACCCCTCCACTGAAACTTTACGAAAGTAATGTTCTTTGACCTCAACTTTCGAACATGCCTGTCCAAAATAGCCACTGACACCTAAACATAAGATAGATACTTGTCCAACTGGACTGAGCTGAAATCCAAGACATGAGCAGTATCACTGTGATATTTTCGAAGCATAGAAATGGAATACTGGATGAACTCCTGCTAGGCTGGGAGGTAAAGCAATCTCATAGGCAACCTCCCCAACATGCCGCAACACCTCAAAAGGACCAATGTACCTTAGGCTCAGCTTGCCCTTCTTCCCGAATCTTATAACGCCCTTCATAGGCGAAACCCTGAGCAACAATCGCTCTCCAACCATGAATGCAACTTCGCGAACCTTCCGATCCGCATAACTCTTCTGTCCAGAGTGGGCTGTGTGAAGTCGATCCTAAATCACCTTCACCTTACACAGGGCATCCTGAACCAAGTATGTACCCAATAATCTAGCCTCGCCTGGCTCAAACCAACCTACTGGAGACCGACACCGCCTACCATACATAGCCTCATATGGTGCCATCTGAAAGCTCGACTGATAACTGTTGTTGTAGGCAAACTCTGCAAGTGGCAAAAACTAATCCCAAGCACCCCCAAAATCTATCACACAAGCACGGAGCATATCCTCCAGTATCTGAATAGTGCGCTAGGACTGTCCATCCGTATAAGGGTGAAATGTTATGCTCAACTTAACTCGAGTACCTAGCTTTTGCTGTACAGCCCTCCAAAACCGTGATGTAAACTGCGTACACCCGGTCAGAGACGATAGATAGTGGTACGCCATGAAGCCTGGCGATCTCGCAGATGTAAATTCGAGCCAGCTGCTCGGTAGAATAAGTAATCATCATAGGAACGAAATGATCTGACTTGGTCAGCCTATCCACAATCACCGAAACTGCATCAATCCTCCACTGAGTTCGTGGGAGTCCAACAATGAAATTCATATTGATCCACTCTCATTCCCACTCCAGAATCTCTAACTTCTGAAGCAACCCACCCGGTCGTTGATGCTCATACTTCACCTGCAGGCAATTTAGGCACCTAGACACATACTTCATTATGTCCTTCTTCATCCTCCTCCACAAGTAATGCTGCCTCAGGTCCTACTACATCTTCGCGGCACCCGGATGAATATAATACCTCGCGCTATGAGCCTCCTGAAGAATCAACTTACCCAAACCATCTACATTAGGCACACATAGCCTGCCATGCATCCTCAATACGCCATCATCCCCAATAGGTACCTCCTTAGAAACACCGTGCTGAACCGTGTCCTTGAGGACAAGCAGGTATGGGTCATCATACTGACGCTCCCTGATGCGATCATAAAGAGAAGACCGAGTGACCACACAAGCCAACACTCGACTCGGCTCAAAAATATCCAATCTCACGAACTGGCTGGCTAAGGCCCGGACATCCAATTCTAAAGGACTCTCTGCAGTTGGAAGATATCCTAAACTTCCCAAACTCTCTGCCCGGCGACTCAAAGCATCGACCACCACATTGGCCTTCCCTAGGTGGTACAAAATGGTGATATCATAGTTCTTAAGTAGCTCCAACCACCTCCGCTGATGCAATTTAAGATGTTTCTGTCTGAACATATACTGCAAACTCCGGTGATCGGTGTAAATCTCACAAGGAACACTTACAAATAGTGCCGTCAAATCTTCAAGGCATGAACAATAGCTGCTAATTCAAGGTCATGGACAGGATAGTTCTTCTCATGTACCTTTTGCTGTCTGCATGCTTAGGCAATCACCCTACCGCCATACATCAACACCGCGCCAAGACAAATTCTTGACCCATCACAATATACAGTGTAAGACCCCGAACATATTGGCAATACTAATACTGGCACTGTAGTCAAAGCCGTCTTGAGCATCTGAAAGCTATCCTCACACTCCTCTGTCCACCTGAACGGAGCACCCTTCTGGGTAAGCCTAGTCATAGGCGCTGCAATAGATGAGAATCCCTCTACAAAGCAATGGTAATACTCCGCCAAACCAAGAAAACTACGGATCTCCTTTGCCGATGACGGTCTAGGCCAACTCTGCACTGCCTCCACCTTCTTCGGATCTACCTTGATCCTATCTCTCGATACTACATGTCCCAAGAATACCACTGAGCCTAGCCAAAACTCACACTTTGAAAATTTTGCATACAACTTCTTTTCTCTCAAGGTGTGAAGCACAGTCCTAAGGTGCTGCTCATGATCCTCCTGCGTCCGGGAGTACACTAGAATGTTGTCAATAAACACAATGATGAATGGGTCAAGATAAGGCCGGAACACAGTGTGCATCAAGTGCATAAATGTTGTTGGGGCATTGGTCAGCCGAAAAGACATCACAAGGAACTCGTAGTGACCATACCGAGTCCTGAAAGCAGTCTTCGGGATATCTGGCTCCCGAATCTTTTACTGATGATAGCCCGAACGCAAGTCAATTTTGGAAAACACTCTGGCACCCTGTAACTGATCAAATAATTCATCAATACGAGGCAATGGATACATGTTCTTCACTATGACTTTGTTCAACTGCAGTAATAAATACCTATCCGCATAGAACCATCCTTCTTCTTCACAAATAAGACAGAAGCACCCCAAGGTGACACTGGGCCGAATGAAGCCCTTATCAAGCAACTCCTATAACTTCTCCTTCAAATCTTTCAACCACGAAAGAGCTATATGATATGGAGGAATAGAGATGGGCTGAGTGAATGACAACAAACCAATGCCAAAATCAATATCTCTATCGGGTGGCATGCCCGGAAGATCAGCTGGAAACACATCTGGAAAGTCCCTCACTGCTGGATTGACTCAACTGTAGGGGTATCAATAATGATATCTCTCACATAAGCTAGATACACGCCACCCCTCTTCTTAACCATTCGTTGAGATTTAAGAAATGAAATAACTCTACGGGGAGTATACTCTAAGGTAGCTCTCCACTCTAATCGCGGTAATCTTGGCATAGCCAGCATCACGGTTTTAGAGTGACAATCAAGAATATCATAGTGGGGCGACAACCAGTCCATGCACAAAATAACATCAATGTCTACCATACTAAGCAATAATAAATCAGCTCTAGTCTCAAAACCACTAAGAGCAATCAAACACAACCGATACATGCAGTCCACAAAAAGAGAATCTCCCATAGGAGTAGACACATAAACAGGGGAACCCAAGGAACCCTGAGATACGCCCAAATATGAGGAAAAATAAGAGGACACCTAGGAATATGTAGATCCTGGGTCAAATAATACTGACGCATCTCTATGACAGACTGGAAAAATACCTATAATGACAGAGTGAGAAGCAACTGCCTCTGTACGAGCCGGAAGAGAAACATACCTGGATTGGCCTCCCCCTCTAAGGCAACCTCGACCTCCCCGACCTCCACTTCGAGCTGGCTGAGATGGTGCTAGAATCATAGCTTGAGGACTCGGTGGAGCATGTGGTGTTTAAGAAATCTGCGGAGGTCCACCCCTCCTAAGTATGGGTCAATCCCTCACCAAATAGCGGGTGTCACCACACTCAAAACAACCCCTCGGAGGGCGTGGCTATTGTGACTGACTAGGTCCAGGTATGCTGGACTGGCCACTAAAAGCACCCCGAGCAGGAGGCACACTAGATACTGGCGGTGCATAATAAGGCTCCTGGGGCCTAACAAGGGCTGGAACACCATAGGAGGCTGGAAGAGCTGAATGAACGGGGCGAATCACATAACCCCTACCATGGCGATCATCTTGGGCACGAGCTCCAGAATGAGAACCAGTCTCTCGAGACCTCTTGGCCTCTCTCTCCTCTCGGTCCCGGGAAATCATGCCCTTCAATCTCCTAGAAATACTCACAACCTGCTGGTAAGGAATATCCATCTCCATCTCCCTGACCGTACTAATCCTGATACTGGGGTGGAGTCCCTCAATAAATCGACAAACCCTCTCTCGAACTGTGGCAACCAAGGCCGGTACATGTCGGGCCAAATCACCGAAGCGGACAGCATACTCTAACACAGTCATACCACCCAGGTGCAGTTGCTCAAACTCCGCGTGCCATGAATCCCTAAGGCTCTGAGGGACATACTCTCTCAAAACATGTTGGGAAACTCTATCCATGTAAGTGAAGCTTCCTTATACGGACTACTCAACGCATAAGCACGCCACCACTGATAGGATGCTCCTCTAAGATGAAAGGTGGTAAACAAAACCCCACTCATCTCCATGGCGAGCTGCTGGGGCACGACCTCCAAAATAAGAACCAGTCTCTCGAGACCTCTTGGCCTCTCTCTCCTCTCGGTCTAGGGCAATCATGCCCTCCAATCTCCCAGAAATACTCACAACCTGCTGGTAAGCAATATCCATCTCCAGCTCTCTGAACATACTAATCCTGATACTGGGGTGGAGTCCCACAATAAACCGACGAACCCTCTCTCGAACTGTGGCAACCAAGGCCGGTGCATGTCAGGCCATTTCACTGAAGCGGGCTGCATACTCTAACACAGTCATAGCACCCTGGCACAGCTGCTGAAACTCCGCGTTCCATGAGTCTCTAAGGCTCCGAGGGACATACTCTCTCAAAAACATGTCCGAGAACTGAGTTCATGTAAGTGAAGCTTCCTCATCCGAACTACGCAACTCATAAGCATGCCACCACTGATAAGATGCTCCTCTAAGCTGAAAGGTGGTAAAAGAAACGTCACTCATCTCTGCTACGCCCATAGTACGGAGAATACGATTACACTCCTCCAGAAGCGGTTGTCCTAGTCTCGTGCTGAACCGGAGCTACCAGCAGCATAGGATTGAACTCTGGGCCATATCAACCTTGACCCTCTGCTCAGGAGTGCGGGCTACGGGAGTCTGTGCCTCTCCCCCAGCCTGAATTGATTGGAGATGCGGGAATGGCTTATTCCTTGACCAACAACATCTGCGGTCCTCCTACCGCTTCTGTGAAATCGCTTCTACATTCTAACTTCTGCATCTGCAGTCTTCAACTTGCCTCCAGCCCAGTCCACTTCTGTGTAACATCATCCACTTCTGCGGATTCATATATGTGACCACAATTTCGTAGATGCAAAAACACAAGACTCAGCAATCTTCAACAATGCCAGCATAACTCAAACTGATCCGAAATAAATCCGAAACACGCCCGAAGCACGTGGGACCCTGTCCAAACACACCAACCAATCCCAAAACATAACATGGACCTACTCGAGGCCTCGAATCATGCCAAACAACGTCAAAACCACGAACCGCGCCTCAATTTGAACATAAAGAACTAATCCAAATTTCCAAATTCAAAACTTACATCGAATATGCCTAAAAAACTCGGAATGACCTCAAATATAAAATTCTAGTACCAAATGACACGACAGAACTATTCCAACTTCCAGAACCACAATCTGAACCTCATATCATCAAAATAATCTCCTGGTCAAACCTATAAGTCTTATAAACCTTCAACTTATTAATTTTTGCCAAATAGAACCAAATCAACATAGAAAATCCCAAATCAAAATCCGGGCATACACCTAAGTCCAAAATCACCTTACAAATCTATTGGAACCACTAAAGCACCATTCTTGGGTCATCTACATAAAACTCAAACTCCGGTCAACGCTTACAACTTAAGCCTCCAACCAACGGACTATGTATCCCAATTCAATCCAAAACACCCCTGAATCTAAACTAACCATCCCCCGCTAGTCAGATAATCACAAATACACATATGTAAAGCATCAAATGGGGGAAAAGAGGCAAAAATACATAAAATGACCGGTCGGGTCATTACATAACACCATTATCTCCAATCATAACCTCCTTATCACTGCACCGCTAAGCGTGTCTTTCAACACTAACAAGTGAGGATCATCAACCTACCGAGACTTGATATGCTCCAACAACGATGACTATGCCATAACACAAGCAAGAACCCTTTTAAGCTCCAAATCATCCAACCTGACGAACCGGTTGGCCAAAGCCTGAATATCCATGGCTTGTGGCCTCTCCACTGTCGATAAAAATGGCACACTATTCATGCTCTCTGCTATTCTACTCAAGGCATCAACCACAACATTGGCCTTCCTCGAATGATATAATATGATGATATCATAGTCTTTTAATAACTCCAACCATATCTATTATCGTAAATTATGGTCTTTCTGCGAGAACAGGTGTTGGAGACTCCGATGGTCGGTATAGACCTCACGTGGAACCCCGTATGGATAGTGCCTCCAAATCATGAGAGTGTGAATAGAGGATGCAAACTCCAAATCATGCACAGGGTAATTCTTCTCATAAACCTTTAACTTATGAGACGCATAGTCAATCACCCTACTGTCCTATATCAATACTTCACCAAGTCCAATATATATCACAATATACAGTGTAAGATCCCAAACTTGCAGGAAACACAACCACTGGGGCTATAGTCAATGCAGTCTTGAGCTTCTAAAATCTTGTCTCACACTTATCGGACCATCTAAAAAATACACCCTTCGAGGTCAACTTGGTAAATAGGGCAGGCATAGATGAAAAGCCCTCCATGAACTGATGATATTAAGCTACCAAGAAGCATCGAATCTCCATAGCTGAAGTATGATTAGGCCAGTTGTGAACTGCCTCAATGTTCTTATGATCCACCTTGATACCCTCGTACGACACCCCATGACCCAAAAAGGCAATTGAGTCTAACCAGAACTCACACTTTGAAAACTTGGCATACAATTGACAATCCTTCTAAGTCTGAAGCACTAACGTAGGTGCTACTCATGCTCCTATCGACTGCAAAAGTAAGCAAAAATATCATCAATGAAGACAATCATGAAGGAATCTAGATAAGGCCTGAACACTCGGTTCATCAATTCCATAAAGGCTGCCGGTGCATTAGTCAAGCCAAATGGCATTACCCAATTGACAAAATTGAGTCCTAAAAGCTATCTTAGGGACATATCATGCCCCAATCTTCACCAAATTGTAGCCAGATCCTAAATCAATCTTTGAAAACACCTCGGCACCCTGAAGCTGGTCAAATAAACCACCAATCCACGACAATGGATACTTGTTATTTATAGTGAACTAGTTCAACTTCCGATAATTTGTGCGTATCCTCATCAACCTGTACTTTTTCTTAACAAACAACATTGGCGCACCCTTGGGTGAAACACTCGATCTGATGAACCCCTTGTCAAGCAAGTCCTGCAACTTATCCATTAAATCTTTCAACACAGCTGGAGCCATACGATACAGTGGAATAGAAATGGGTTGAGTGCCTAAAACCAAATAAATGAAGAAGTTGATACCCATGTCGGGTTGCATACCCTCCATATCTGTAGGAAACATCTCAGGAAACTCACTCAGGACCCGTACCGAATCAATAGAAGGAACCTCCTTACTAAAATCATAGATATATTCCAAATACTCCAAACACTTGTTCTCGACCATATGTCGAGTCTTCAAATATGAAACCACCCTACTAGTTGAGTGACTAATAGTCCCTCTCTACTCCAATCTAGGAAACCCCAACATGGATAAAGTCATAGTCTTTGCATGGAAAACCCAGATAGCCTGATACAGGGACAATCATTCCATACTATAATGACACGGTCGGTTGTTTCGAGAGTTATAGCCCTGATCCCCTATTAAATGCTTCTCCCATAGCGTTCTCTGCTATTGTGACTTGCCGGGAGGTTTCGGTTTGGTTTTTTGAGTGTTTTAGGAGACTTAGTCCCTAAATGGAGGTTTAGCCTTAGGATTTGGACCGTAATCGGAACTGTATGAAGACGACTTCGGAATAGAGTTTCGTCGGCTCTGTTAGCTCCGTTATGTGATTTTGGACTTAGGGCATTTCTGGATAGGGTTTTGGAGGTATGTAGCTCATTTAGGCTTCAAATGGCAAAAGTCGAAGTTTTGGATATTTCTAGAAGTTGGAGTAGGTTTGTAGGGTTGAATATGACTTGTGTGAAACATTTGGGGTCAATCGGACGTGGTTTGCTAGGTTTCGGCATCGGTTGTGGAAATTTAAAGTTTCAAGTTCTTTAAGTTTGAATTGGAGGGCGATTTGTGATTTTAGCGTTGTTAGATGTGGTTTGAGGGCTCGACTAAGTTCGTATGGTGTTTTAGGACTTTTTGGTATCTTTGGTTGAGGTCCCGCGGGCCTCGAGTGTGTCTCGGAGCATTATCGGAAGCGTTTTGGACTTAGAGAAAGGGATCAAGTTCTGTGACCTGGTGCATCTCGTTTCCTTATACGCGATCGTGACAGAGGGGCCGCGATCGCGTAGGCTTAGCCGGGTAGAGGAAGTTTTGTTCTTCGCGTTTGCGGGCAAAAGGATGCAAACGCGTAGTGGTGTGAAGTGGTGGTTCGCGAATGCATGGCCAAGGTCACGTTCGCATAGAGTTAAGGAGCTAAAGTTGGGCCACGCGCTTTGCTCATCGCGAACGCGTGAGGACGTGCGCGATCATGTAAGTCTGAGAGCCAGTACATCTCGTTCACTTGGTGTTTTACGTGTTTGCATAGGGTTAAATCCTAGGGCAACGAAGTTGTACTTCGTGATCGCGAGGCTATTTCTGCGATCGTGATTAAGGAATCACTGGGCAGACTTATATCATTTTAAAAAATGAGGGTTTGGCCATTTTTATCACAACTTGAGTTTGAGAGCTCGAATTTGGACTAGGTTTCGGGGGATTTTCACAGACGTCGATTGGGTAATGATTCTACACTTGATTTTTGTTATATCACATTAATCTATCATTAATTGGATCATTAAATTTTGGATTTGGGTTGAAAATTGGGGGAAAATGGGAAGAAGTTCTTCAACTAAGATTTTGTTTATTGATTGGGATTTGGACATCAGATTTGGATGATTTTTGTACGAGTGAACTCATGAGTGAATGTGTGTTCATATTTTGTAACTTTTACCTGATTCCTAGACGTGGGCTCGAGGAGACTTTTTGGGGCGATTTTCAAATTTCTTGCTTTAGCTTTGATTTCAGTAGCTAGATTAGTTCCTTGTAGTCATATTTATGATATGTAATTGATTTTGGCTCGATTTGGGCCATTCGGAGTCAGATTTTCGTGGAAAGAGCATTGTTACAGATTGATTAAGCTTGGCTCGAGGTAAGTGTCTTGCCTAGCCTTGTGTGGGTTAAATCCCCTTAGGAATTGGTGTTGTATGATATGTGAGCGCCGTGTAACGGAGGTGACGAGTGCGTACACAGGCTATTTGCGGAAAAACCTGATTTCAATTTACCAAGTAATAGCCTATTTTCATCTTATCTTAGTATACTAGCATGTGTAGTTATCCTGGTAGGATAGAATAGCATGTTTACGTGTCCAGCATGTTTACGTGTCCTAATTGCCTATTTTGAATTCTTTGCAGCATGTTTAGTAAATCCTGCTTCTTTATTGACTTGTACTTAGTCGAAAATGTAGGTTTTCTTGCTGTATCTGTTATATTTATTTGTTTGATCTACGTATTTACTATTGGACTACCGGACGGTATCCCGGGAGATCCCCCTACATATTTATTTTTGAGACTACGAGGCGGTTCCTCGACAGATCTCCCTGCACATTTACTATTGAGACTATGAGGCAGTTCCTCGGGAGTTCTCCCTGTATATTTACTTTTGAGACTACGAGGCAGTACTTCGAGAGATCTTCTTGCACTTTTATTTTGGGACTACGAGACAGTATCTCGGGAGAACCCCTGTTGTTTATCCTTGTGTTCTATGTTGCTACTTTTCTATGTTCTCTTTGTTTAAATTTTAGTCTCTTATTATATTGTTATACTCTCCTGCTTATTTATTATATACTAGTAGGGCCCTGACCTGACCTTGTCACTACTCGACCGAGGTTAGGCTTGGCACTTACTGGGTACCATTGTGGTGTACGCACGCCCTTTCCTACATATGTTTTTCATGTGCAGATTTAGGTTACTCTTATCATTATCATCCTTAGTCGTTGTTGTTGCTGTTATTTTGGAGAACTTCAAGGTATAGCTGCCCGCACCCACAGATCCTCGGAGTCCCCCTCTATCCCCTATGTTCATGTTTCTCTTATTTCTATAGACATTGAGGTATAGAACAGCTA
>AWOL01S0039996.1:0-29093 GCA_000715115.1 Nicotiana otophora
AAAATGAAATATTTGAGTTTTCCTTGGGAAAGGGACATTGTCCCATATCGGAGGAAGAAAAGGCTTTTGATGGGTATATATATAATTGCTCTTCTTCTAGCTCTTAAAGAGTTAATAAAAAGGCAAGCCTCGCACCGTCGTCGTCGTCGCTCGCTCGGCTCGGCTTTGGCTACGGCTACGGCTTCGGCTTCGGACAAAGATCGATTGATTGATTAATCTTTTTGGATAATTTTTTTTTCAATTATTTAATTAATTAATTAAATAAATTCAATCCGAAATAACCCATGACCCGCGACCCGGTTCGGTCAGACCCGTTTTCTTTCCCGGATTATTTTAAATTTCCCGTAATATTTCAAACACACCTTTTCCAACAGCCATGGCTGTTTCTGAAAGGTTGCAAACCTTTTCAGAAACAATGCCAGCAACTCTATAAATAGAGTTTGAATCCCAGAATCTTTCCTTACGAAATTTTCTGAGCTTCTTCTTCTTCTTCTTCTTCTTCTTCTGCACAATATTTTTCAGTGTGTTTTACGATCATTGAGTGGTTCGCAGTTCATCAGAGTTTTGGTACCAATACACTGGTGAGTTAAATCGTTCTATCCTGGGAGGATATATTCCAGCACCTCGGGTACTTGAGGGGAATAATTTCCTTAAGGACACACTGTGTATTCAGTGGGCTCGATTTATTCCTATACTGTTTCTTTTTGTTTTCTAGAATCTAGTTCGTTAAACAACTATTACTAACTTTCTGTTTTGGTTTTCCAGAAAGTTTAATTATTTATTACAGCAATACAGAATAATAATACTAATCAACCCGAAATCAAACCAGAAATGACATAAAGACCGAAATGAAGTTTGGTATGATCAAGAAAATTAGTAATAACAAAAGAATTAAGCATAGTGGTTGTCTAACCATTTTAACGCATTACAAACGCATGTACCTTCACTTAAGAGAATAAATTCATTAACCAGTTGTCTCTTCCATACGGGAATGTGCACCTTTATGTTTAAATAAGAGTATAATTTTCTACTAAATTAGAGGTTAAATAGATTTAAAAAAGGACGTTTAGTTACTTATTAAAAAGACACAACCTTTTAGAAAGGACACGTCAAATAAAATTAGTTTTTTTCTTCTTAATATATATTATTATTAAATTATATTTTTATAAATAGAATATTTAAGTTATTTAGAGGGGTATTTATGTAATTTGACTTTTAAGTTATGGGCTTCCTACTTTTAATATAACTAGTCTCTAGACATGTGCGTTGCACGTGTATTCCATATCAATTTTCACAAAATATCACTACTAGAAATTCGGCAAAAACCGACCAAGATCGACCGACCAACTTTGGTCGGTCAAAAAATCGGCCAAAAAACCGACCAAAGTTGGTCGGTTTTTCAAAATATTTTATTATTTAATTTTTTTTTTACGAAACCGACCAACTTTGATCGTTTTTCTTTGGCGCAAAAATGCGGGAAACTATTTTTGAATCCCGCGAAATTTATTTTTCAAGAAACCGACTAACTTTGGTCGGTTTTTCAATTATAATAAATAAAAATTAATATTAAAAAACCGACCATAATTGGTTGGTTAATTTGGCCGGTCATTTTAAAAAACCGACCAACTTTGGTCGGTTATTTTCGTACGAAAATATAATTAAAGAATATAAACTTAAAAAAAATGCACCAATGGTCTAGTGGTAGAATAGTATCCTGCCACAGTACAGACCCCGGTTCGATTCCCAGATGGTGAATCTTTTGATTACATAATTAAAAAAAACGATCAACTTTGGTCGGTTTTTTTACAATATGTTTTTTTGAATTTAATTGAGCGACCAACGTTGATCGGTAATTTCCGACCAACTTTGGTCGGTTATTTTCGTACGAAAATATAATTAAAGAATATAAACTTAAAAAAAATGCACCAATGGTCTAGTGGTAGAATAGTATCCTGCCACAGTACAGACCCCGGTTCGATTCCCAGATGGTGAATCTTTTGATTACATAATTAAAAAAAACGATCAACTTTGGTCGGTTTTTTTACAATATGTTTTTTTGAATTTAATTGAGCGACCAACGTTGATCGGTAATTTCCGACCAACTTTGGTCGGTATGCCTTTCCGACCGTCAAAATACCGTCCACACATAAATTATCGCATTTTGGTCGGTAATTGGCTATAACCGACTTGGTCGGTGTTTAGCGGATTTCTAGTAGTGTATGTATCAAAATAATTGTGATCACAAGTATATTATAAATAGTAGCTTTTGTTGGAAACAGAATTATAAATTAAACTTTACGAGAAGTTACCACTAGAACACTGATTATTTTATGTATAATTACATTAGTTTTATTTGATGAGATACAAACATTTAATGTTGGTATATGTTTTATCATATCATCTCGGTTTACTTTATCGTTATCATAACACTCGTAGAAAACATAAAATATCCCTTTTATACTATAATATTTAGTTTATCATGTGGGAAAATATATTTTAGAAATTATTTAACCATGAATTTTATCAAATGCCAAAAAAAGCATTGAAAATTATTTTAGAAAGAAATTGGATACGGAAAAGGATGCATTTTGTTTAAAACTCCCTTTTGTTCTTTCTTTGTTGGTTTTTGTTGGAGAAGATCCTACTACGTTCAAATGTTTAGCCCCTTAAAAAGCAAAAAAATTCTCTAGAATCTAACTTCTATTAAAAATCCAATTTTGACTAATAATCGAGAGCAAAATCTTGCTCACATAGCGATACGTGAAACATCATCAGCTAAGTTTTCATTTCGAAATATCAGTACGAATACATACATAGAAAATGAGAACCAAATTTAAAAAACTAAAATTATAATTTATCAAGGTAACACTCAATGAATAATTATACTACCATAATTGCTACAATATTTTTGAGTGACCCGAATTAACATAGACTCAAAACTTTTTACACATACAATCCAGAAATTATACACCAAATAAAGAAAAAAAGAAAAAAGAAGATGAAAACTTTATGTGAACCAGTTACTTACTTTAGTATAGAAACCTGCCTTGCCGTAGACCCCGAACTTTGCTTCTTCCTTTAAATATCAAACAATATGGTATAAACAAATTAAATGCTTGAAAGTTTGCTTGTAGAATACTTTGACATTGTCTAGCCACATAAGGATGAATAGTGTTATAACGTCATTAGTAAAGAAGAAACAACATCACAACAATGAGATGACAAATATGACTTTTCGGTTTCTACAACGGAAGTATCATTTAGCAATTTATTTAAGAGAATAAAAATATTACCATTGACATCTTATTCATTGGACTGTATTCTAAATATATTGAATTAGAAACAATTCAAAGATTGGTGATGCTTGGAATTCCCAAACATTCTAGATCGTAGGATTTTCAATTAACAACATTTATGTAACTATTATTTAATATTTAATAGGAGGTTACTTATTAATGTTGAAAGTCAAAGGGCTGTCAATTCCATGTTTGTCTTTATTTCAATTAAATATTTTTTTCATTAATTTTATTAGAATGTATATTTACATTTTTGTACAAAATTGTATTTGAAATAATATCATGTTGAAGGGTATTATAGTTATTCAGCTCTATAAGGTTATTTCAGTCTTTTAAGTTTTTAGTTTGATGTTCATGCTTATAACATAGTATATGATATGATATAGATATAGATAAAAAAAAATCTGTTTTAAAGTATTAAATAGTTACTACCGTAGTTATTACCCAAAGTACAAAGTGGTGCTCAAACTAACCCTTAAAATAATCTATAGATAACTCCATATACGAATAAATACATTAGGGAATTGTCAATTTTATAAGGTTGTGGAACCTTTAGATTTCAAAATCAAATATCATTAAAAGATGATAATTGCAGCAAGTTCAATGAGGGAAAAAGTTGACTTTAACTGTTTAATATTCTTGTCATTACATTTTATATGGGGTGATTAATTTGGTTCGATACTAATTTATTTTTTTTAAAAAAGTACACATACTAAAAGTATCCTAGAACCTGTCTTTTTAAACATACGATGACATTTTTATAACTGCACAAGCATGTAATTAAGGATCAAATGAAAAATTAGCAGTTAAAGAGTTTTTCAAATAAAATTGTGCACTTTTAATCCCTCTACTTGAGTTTTTCATATGTGTGTAACAAGGATTTGGTTCTACTTTTGAGAGTAAAGTATATATTCTGTCTTCTATAAATAGTCCAACAATAACATATTTCGTACATAAAATGAAAAAAGTTATTTAATCAATTAAAGGTTATTAATTGTGCTTTGTCATAAAAGACCAAAAAAGAATTATCAATAACTGTGGGACCAGTAGCAGTATAATTTCCTTTATATATTAAAAAGTGTCATTTTTAAAACTGATTAAAACAGAAAAAATGACATAGTAGTTTTCTGTTGTTAGTTATCACAAATGAAAGGCTTCTGAAATTTAATAAGCATTTTTCTACAACCAAACTATATAATATATATTTTTTTCATTTTTAGCTACTAGTACCATTTTGCTACACGTGGATACACATACAAACTAGTAGTGTTTAGAATTTACAACTACCCTACAAAAGACCAGCCGCGATCTAGATCATACTTATAAGTAGCATCCCGAACTAACACAATTCACGAGTGTGTCAACTTTAAAATATTTGAATTCACTTAATTAAAATTTCGGATCCGTCGAGGGCGGCTGCATCCTTTTTCTTACCCCACTCATGAAGCCTTAAATGGAGCTCAGCAGCAGCAATCAGGAAATGAATCGCTTGAGTTGGTGTCAAAATGGCTAAAATCTCCTTGAGAGTGTTTAGTCTTAGATTATCTGCCTTTTGTAGGATTATTACTAGACCTTCCTCCTTAGTTGCCAGATTTGCTTCCACTTCTTCCTCTAGTATTTCTCCTCCTCCTCCTCCTCCACTTCCACCAATCATCATCAGCTGAGTCACAATATGGGATAACTCCACCATTGATGCATCTGCAACAGTTTCTTGAACCCTGGCTAGTTTTTCGCTCGAATCTTTTTCCTCCCTTATAGTTTTCTTTTGCAGTTCATCAACCTTACCTACAATGGCGTAACAAAAATGTTCAAACTAAAAAAAAGTAAATAATCTCTTTCTGGACATCCATAATATTTCTATCTAAAAAAGGGTGATATTTTTTTAAGGAAATTCTTCGCGTAATTGGTAAAGTTGTTATCATGTGACCAAGTGGTCGCGGATTCGAGCCGTGCAAACGGTCTGTTGCAGAAATGCAGGGTAAGGTTGCATACAATAGACCTTTATGGTCTGCCCTTTCCCCGCACCCTGCGCATAGCGAGAGTTTAATACACCAATCTACCCTAAATTTTTTAATTTTGACCATGAATATTTCACGTAAATTATTTATATTTTTTTAAAATAAAAAATATATATTTGAAAACTATATAAGAAGTATTGTAGCTATAATAATTAACAAACTAAAGTATTTAAAAAGTATATAAAAAGGTTGTGGTTGAATAACATGACTCTCAAAATCCTAAAAGGATGGGAAATATTTTAACCTAGATGCACACTATAATTCAAAGTAGAGTGTTTGATTGACCACTTGCTTACCCATTTGGTCAGGGGAGAGGTCCCCTAAGTCACCCGTTGCGATTCCTCTAATCAACTGGGGAAGACGAGGTTCGAATTGCAACCCTGATTTTGAATAGAGCAAGTGAAAGGCCATGCTTGGTCTCCAACCTCCAATCCATAAGAAAGCACACTCAAGATTACTCCTCCATGTAGGATTTAACATCTCAAAAACATCTTCCTCTGTATATTTTGACTTCTCCCCATAATACCCCTCATAGTGTTGTATGACCCTTTCAATGAGTGGCACCAACACTCTCTCTTCCACCACCACAATGTTATTGCTGCCTTTACTTACATCTCTCGAGACAGAAACAAGCTCTTTCAGTTCTTGGTTCTGCTCAGCTAGCCATGTTTCAAAAAACTTGTGAAATGTCTTGTCGCTTTCTTCCACTCCTTTTCTGCTCATTAACAAGTGAGCCATTTATTTAAGGACTATGCAAATTAAAATATGGATATTTGTAGGAGCCGTACATTTAAACATGTATATATATATATATATATTTATATATATATATATATAGTGGAAGATCACTCTTGGCCATTTGTGGTCTTATAAAAACTACTGCACAATCTGTGGGCTATTCTGGCGGTACAGCTAGGCGTTAGCTGAAACATAGGATATATGGTAAAGGGGTATCGGTTTGGGGGTTTATTTCATTGTATGTGTCTTCGTTAGACATGCATGCAATTGTCAGCAATAACTGTGTAATTTGCTTTGCTAGTGGTTTAGGTCAGAATCTTGATGGGAGAGACAACATACAAGTTGTCCGCTTACGCAGGAGGAGCGTATATATACCTAGTGTATCACATACCGTTTCAATTGAATTCATAATTTTAGATCGTGATAAAAATTTATTAAAATTATAAAAATAGTAGATATAAACTTATAACTTTAAAAATATGACGAGTTAAATGCTAAAATTTTAAAAGTTAGAACTCATAAAATTTAAATCATAAATGCGTAGTGCGTGCGTGTTTGCTTTTTCTTTTTCTGATACAAGGAATGACAATTAAGTCTCTAAGTCGCAATTTCCCAAAAAGTTCCCTACGTCTCTGGTACGTAGCTCGTGTCCGAGTTCTATTAATTTGCTAAAGTTGTATCATTGTTACTTGAAGGTAGTATCTATTTTTTCTATATATATATTTCTATGATATTGTTGAAAACAAAGATGCAACATGCCAAAAACCCTTAGGAAAGCTTTATGCCAAAAAATAGTAACATGCACGGGCTAACTATTCACGATATTACTCCCGTATTTTGTTTTTTTTCAATTTATGTGACACTTTTACTTTTTGATATTCAAATTTCTTAATTTTGACCGATTTGAATATAAAATTCTTAAGTTTTTCAAAATAAAATTTACACGTTTGAAAATTTTACTTATAGTACGCAAAAGTACTATAATTTACAATTATTAATAGTTCAAAATATTTAAATGGTATATGACAAAGTTGCTGTCAAAGAATATTTCGTTTGACTGACGAAATCTGAATACTGTTAAATAAATTGGGATGAAGAAAGTAACAATTTATATCATGCAATTTCATTTGAATCAATTATCATTTTTGCTATTAATTCTTATATTTTTAATGAATTATTTTATTGTGAAATTAACTTCTTCTGATGGGATAGTACGCGCAAGAAAAAATAAAAAAAGTCAACTCGGTTCAGCTCAAGCTCAGTATTAGAAAAAAAGCCTTTTTCCAGACTCGATTCGAGTTACTTGATTTTCAATTGTGTTTGGCTGGAACTCGGCACGAGTTCATTTATAACGTAGAGTTCGTTTGAGGTTAATTCAGGCTAGACTCACTCGATACTGTAGGTTAGAGTCGTTAAAAGACACTTGGCCTACAACCCAAGTCAAAATGCACTTGAGTTATGATTCTTCGAGCCCATTTTAAACAAAGGCTTATAAGCCCGATCCAAGTCGGGCCTCTTGCCTCCGAGGTTTGATCAAGGCTGGCTTTGTGACGGCCCGTGGGTCAAAAAATTAATTTAATTCGAATATAAATATCTAATATTTTAAAAAATTAAGTAAAAACTCAAAAGAGCTATAGTAAAATAGGTGTAGGGGTCTTGGTTGATCCGAAGTTAAATGCATATGTAGTTCCAAATAATATATGTTACTCTATATCTTAGTGTAGTCGTCAACATTTCATTAAGGATATGTTTGAAAAGTTATCATGTAATTGAAATTGGTGTAATTATTAGGGTAGTAATTATACAGCTTAGTAATTATACAGTATTATTATAGGATAATTATAAGTATATTGTTTGATTGTACAAGTGTAATTACACAGTTAGATTAAATTTTAAGTATAAAATTAATTACTAAAATTAAAAGTTAAGATTTAATAAATATATGCCTTTATAAATGATATTAACTTTGACATTTAAGATACATATTATTTATAATGGCATGCAATCTAAATTAATAGGCCAAGTTTATGATGACTCTTTATTTCTAATATTTGAAGGTGTATTTTCAAAACTAGAATAATAGCATAATTATGCTAAATGAAGAAAAAGATGAGCAATTATATAGAATCACAAAAATAAAGGTTGAAAATGAGAATATTATTTAAAATATTAAAAAGTAATCCAGTATTTTAACACAGTAAGTTTGCATATAACATCACTCAATAACAAAGTTCAACTTTAATGTCATCACTCATTATAAGTCAAATTTGTGGACGACTTACTTTTTCTAAGATTATGAGGTATAATGTTTTTAGAAAAAATAGAATAATAACATATCTAAGTGTATTAATAAAACTAAAAAAAGAATTAAGAAAGAAATAAAATATGAGAAATTATGTAGAAACACGTGAAGTAAAGGTTGAGAAATGAGAAATAAGGAAATAAAAGATAAATAATATAAAAAGAATAATATTTAAAAAAAGAATTTTAAAAGTTAAAATAAAAGTAAATTAAAAAGAGAAAAAGAATAAAAATAAAAAGTAAATTAAAAAGAAAAGAAAAGAGATTAAGAAAATAACCGTGTAATTACACAATGTAATTACCAGTAGTTCTTAGCCCCCCTCCCCCATTCTTTGAAAATTGGAGAGTGTAATTTCACTCAATTACATATTGACTAAGTAATTACGTGGCCAGATAAACATGTCAAAATTGTGTGATTTCATCCCAATCCAATTACAATGTGACTTTTCAAACATACTCTAAGTGTATTACTCTAGCATCATTATAAGTTGACCATGTATCACTATATTTATAAAATCAAGAAAAAATTATGTTTGACCAATGACAGTTCGCATAAGTTCCCTAATAGTACAGTTTTTATTTATATACTGGTAAAGACAAAAGTCCAAAGTGTGTGAATGATAATTAAATTAAGTGTTCCCCTCTCTGCCTCAGTTCAAAAAGTTCCCTACGTGATGTCCAAATTATATTAATTTGCAAAAGTTAAACTTAAATCATTGTTGCTCGAAGGTAGTCGAGTATCTACTGTATTTAATTTCTCTATATGTTTCTATATATAATATTATTCGCAACAACAGAGATGCAACATGTTTCTCTCTTGAGTTTTTCTCTCGGCGCACCTAAGTGAGCTAATTGTATAGGGAAAAATACGATATGATATGTGTCCGCTTAAACGAAAGATACGTAGAACACAAGATGAAGATGGCCATCGAACATAGCTATTTCGCTTGTCACCGGAAGGAGTAACGATCATAAAAGAAGTATTAAATGCTTTGCGCCCGGTAACATTCAATGCAAAATATTTTGCAGCATTAAGGATAATGGCCCGTTATAAAGAATTCGACATTTATGCCTAACGTTACATCCTCATCAATGACTCTCATAATTGACATTAAAGAAGGGCATGATCCTAGGACTTCCTTCCCTAGTCGTAACTATAAATAGGGAGCTCAGTAATCATTGTAAGGGAACGAATTTTCTGGCTAACTTATACTACATTCTATACAGCGTTTTAATACAATTTTATTCTCTCGCTTTTGATCTTATCATTGTTATGTCCGAGAATCCTACTCTCAGACTCATCAGCTCTGCGTTCCATTTATATTATAAGGCTAAGTATTTTATATTTCATCAGTTGTTTCGTTACTTTTTGGATCAAATTAATTCACTTGTCTAGAAACCGCGAACAAATTCAACTGTACCGTTTTACGGGTAAACAGTTTGGCGCCCACCATGGGGCCTAGACAGTTGTACAGTTAAATTGATCCTTGCCTTTTTTACTAACGTGTTTGATTATTTTGTCTTAGCAAAAATCACAAAAGAAATGACATATAACACTGTTAACGACACACGCAACCCTGAAATTCAAAGGGAGCAACCTCATTTCGAGGATTCAATCAGTGACACTCGCAATGAGGGGAATGACGCCACACCAGTGCATGACGGGCGGTACCCTCGACAGGTTCGGGAGAGGACTCCTAATGATGCCGATGAGGAGCATATAGCGGATGCGGTGAGGGTCCTGCAAGAGAAATAGGAAATTATTCTAGGCCATCTCACGCGGCAGGATCAGGTCATGACTGAACTAAAACAGGCGCTATCAGGTGCTTCAAATAGTGCGAAAAGGCGAGATCCAATTCCTCCCGACGTTCCCGCAAACCAAACGACACAGAGAGTCGACAATAACACTCCCAGGGGCGAAGTTGGCTCCGATAGGGCCGGGAGGAGTAGATCCGGCCTCAACAACGATAACGATCCGTTCAAGAAGATACTTTTGCGGTTCATGAAGGAAGTAAATGCCCACATGGATCAAATTCCGGGCGCGCCACCATTATTGAAGGGCCCGAACTCAAAAAGGTATATCCAGTTACCGTAGAAGCTGAGTGCGGCCTCGAAATTGATCCCGAAGCTGTTCAAAATACCCGGGGTGCCGAAGTGTGACGGACTTCAGATCCACAGGACACATTACTACTTACATAACAACAGTGAAAGGAAATGATTTGGCTCCTCACGAAATTGAGTCTGTGTTGCTGAAGAAATTTGGTGAGACTCTCACAAGGGGAGCTTTAACGTGGTATTCACTATTGCCCGAGCATTCCATATCGTCACAACCAGAAATTCCCACCTTCGGGACCGTGACAACGCCTAATATTTCACTTGCTAGGCAAGCCAATGTTAGGATAATCTTAACCATTTTTAAATAAATTAAATTAATCAGAAGTCAATTACAAAAATAAAGTGCGAAAGACCATATCAACCGAATCATCCAAATACATCCCCGAATCTGGTGTCACAAGTGCACGAGCTACAATATAATACAAATAAAGGCCTGAATAAAATTCAAGCTGTTTGAAAGATGATACACAACTAAGATAGACTAGAAGGGGACTTCAGAACTGTGGACGTTGTGCAGTTATACCTCAAGTCTCCTCTGTGTAGCTAAATCCGAGCAAGTCTATGGTAAGCCGCTGGGACCAACTCCAAAATCTGCACAAGAAGTGCAGAGTGTAGTATGAGTACAACCGATCCCATGTACTCCATAAGTGTCGAGCCTAACCTCGACAAAGTAGTGACGAGGCTATGACAAGACACATACATAATCGACCTGTGCAAGTATATACATATACAAAGCAATATTGAACACATTAATTAATAAATTTTATAAATTTGGGAGGGAACATGTGAAGGAAAATGGTGTGAAAATTCTAGCCAGGGAAGTGTCACGTAGCAGCCAAATAATGCACCAACAATAAAATAGGTAGCTGAAATGTAAGATTGGCACAACACCATCCTTCGTGCTTTTACTCTCATTCTCCCTGTGAAATGATAAATCAATAATATGAACGAAATGACATCACCCTCCGTGCTTTAACTTTCTTTCTTGCCACGATATGATGAATAAATAATTTAAATGACATGACATCACCCTCGTGCTTTAACTCTCTTTCTCACTTTATAAATCAATAAATAATGATGTGAAAATGGCACGACATCACCCTTCATATTTTTACACTCTTCCTCACCATGACAATAATAATATAAATTCGGAAGAGTATTTAAATGCGTGGATCTATACTTATCAATCAATTCAAATACCAGAATACCGACCTCATCTTCCAAAATATTCAATAATAATTAAATTAACAAAAATTTCATGAAAGATGATAACCTAAACAATAATAAACTTAAGCAGGAATATCTTAATTAAATAGGCAATTATTCACAATGAACAAATTCAACCCGCATGCTTTGACTCAACCACAACGCATAAGTACTCGCCACCTCACATATACATTGTACCCTCACATTAAATCACATAGCAAATAGACAAACAAGTCCTACTCCCTCAAGTCAAGGTTAACTACGGCACTTACCTCACGTTGCAACCAACTCAAGGTTCCAATAAATCTTTGTCTCGCGAATTGGTGTCCGAATGCCTCGAATCTAGTCACAAAAAATTCAATATACTCAACACGAATTATATAAACCAATTCTATATGAAAATACTAAATTTCCCAATTAAAATCCGAAATTCAATTCAAAAATCAATAGTGGGGACCACATCTCAAAACTCGACAAAAGTTACAAAATATTAACGCCCATTCAACCACGAGTCCAACAATACAAATTTTATCAAATTCCGACATCAACTCGACCTTCAAATCCCCAAATCTTATTGTAAAATCCATAGGCCCAAATCCTCGAATCTCAAAACACGTAATCTAGTTGAAATACTCGATGATAATTCAATATTATTGATTAACAATGATCACAAGTAACTTAACTCAAGTTTTTCTGTGAATTCTCGCTCAAAAATTGCGTCAACCCGTGTCGGAAATGTCCAAAATGACAAAAATGTCAGAACCCCCTTGTTTTTAACACTGCTAGTGTTTCCGCATCTGCGATGCACCTAGCCGCATCTGCGGTCTCGCAGATACGAGGATAGTTGTCGCTTCTGTAGGCTGGCTTGCTTCTGCGGAGCGAACTTGCTTCTGCGGAGGAGTTGTCCGCTTCTGCGAAAAAGCCTCCCCTCTCGCCTTTCTCTTCAGCGATCAACAA
Source organism: Nicotiana otophora (assembly GCA_000715115.1). Taxonomy (NCBI): domain Eukaryota; kingdom Viridiplantae; phylum Streptophyta; class Magnoliopsida; order Solanales; family Solanaceae; genus Nicotiana; species Nicotiana otophora. The sequence continues at coordinate 12,632 of AWOL01S0039996.1, forward strand.
GCCGCTTCTGCGGCTTCGCAGATGCGGCAAAAGCTCGCACCTGAGTATACTGCCCAGCCTCTCGCCAGGCCGCTTCTGCGATGCTCATCTCGCTTCTGTGAGCTCGCACCTGCGGTCAAAATCTGCAGGTGCGATTGCAACATAAGGCCAAAATTCTAGATTTTCCTTACGTCCTAATTTTTGGTCCGTTAACCATCCGAAACTCACCTGAGGCCCTTGGGACCTCAACCAAATACACCAACAATTTCTAAAACATCATACAAACTTAGTCGAGGCCTCAAATCAAATCAAACAACGTCAAAACTACAATTCGCACCTCGATTCAAACTTAATGAATTTATGAAAATTTCAATTCTAAAACTCGCGCCGAAACACGTCAAAACAGTCCGGAATGACCTAAATTTTTGCATGTAAGTCCCAAACGACATAACGGATCTATTCCAACTTTTGGAATTAAAATCCAAGCCCGATATCAATAAAAGTAAATTTGTGGTCAAACTTTGAAATCTTTAAGCCTTTAAGTTTCTAGTTTTCGTCAAATGGCGATAATGCATGCTAGGGACTTCCGAATTTGATTTCGGGTATACGCCTAAGTCTCAAATCATGATACGGACCCACCAGAACTGTCAAAATACCGATCCAGGTCCGTTTGCTAAAAATATCGACCGAAGTCAACTTAGTTGAGTTTTAAAGCGTTATTTCCTATTTTGTTTATCAATTTTGCACATAAAAGCTTCCCGAAAAAATATACGGACTGTGCACGTAAGTCGAGAAATGCTAAATGGTACTATTCTAGGTCTCAGAATATAGAAATGAATGTTTAAATTATAGATGACATATTGGGTCACATTCTCCACCTCTAAAACAAACGTTCGTCCTCGAACGGTATAAAAAAAAGTACTTGGGCTGGTGAAAAGGTGTGGATATCTACTCCGCATGTCCGACTCGGACTCCCAGGTAGATGCTTCAACCGACTGACCTCTCCATTGCACTCGAACTGATAGATAACACTTAGGCCTCAACTGTCGGGCCTGCCGGGCTAGAATAGCTACCAACTCCTACTCATAAGTCAAATCCTTGTCCAATTGTACTGAGATGAAATCTAACACATGGGATGGATCACCATGATATTTCCGGAGCATAGACACATGGAACACCGGATGAACTGCTGATAAGCTAGGTGGTAGTGCAAGCCTGTAGGCTACTTCACCCACCCTTTCAAGAATTTCAAACGGTCCGATATACCTAGGGCTCAACTTGCGCTTCTTTCCGAACCTCATTACACCCTTCATAGGTAAAACCCGGAGCAATACTCTTTCTCCAACCATGAATGCAACATCACGAGCTTTACGGTCAGAATAACTCTTTTGGATCGACTTCGCTGTCACGACCCAAAATTCCCACTTTCAGGACCGTGATGGCGCCTAACATTTCACTTGCTAGGTAAGCCAACATTAGAATAATCTTAACCATTTTTAAACAAATCAAATTAAATGGAAGTCAATTACTAAAATAAAGTGCGGAAGACTATAACAACCGAATCATCTAAATACATCCCTGAATCTGGTGCCACAAGTGCACGAGCTACTACAATAATACAAATAAAAGTCTGAATAAAATTCAAGCTGTTTGAAAGATAATACACAGCTAAGATAGAGTAGAAGGGGACTTCAGAACTGCGGACGCTGTGCAGTTATACCTCAAGTCTCCTCTGTGTAGTTGAATCCGAGCAAGTGTATGGTACGCCGTTGGGACCAACTCTAAAATCTGCACAAGAAGTGCAGAGTGTAGTATGAGTACAACTGACCTCATATACTCTGTAAGTGTCAAGCCTAACCTCAACGAAGTAGTGACGAGGCTATGACAAGACCCGTACGTAAACAACCTATGCAAGTATATATATATATATATATGAAGTAGTGACGAGGCTATGACAAGACCCGTACGTAAACAACCTATGCAAGTGTGTATATATATATATATATATATATATATATATACGAAGCAATATTGAACACATTAATTAACAAATTTTACAAATTTGGGAGGGAACATGTGAAGGTAAATGGTATAAAGATTTTTAGCCAGGGAAGTGTCATGTAGCAGCCAAATAATTCACCAACAACAAAATAGGTAGCAGAAATAATAAAATGGCACGGCACCACCCTTCGTGCTTTTACTCTCATTCTTCCCATGAAATGATAAATAAATAATATGAATGGCATGACATCACCCTTTGTGGTTTAACTATCTTTCTTGCCACAATATGATGAATAAATAATCGCCATCACCCTTCGTGCTTTGACTCTCTTCTTCACTTTATAAATCAATAAATAATAATGTGAAAATGGCACGGTATCACCCTTCGTGATTTTACACTCTTCCTCACCATGACAATAATAATATAAATAGTATAAATAGCACGACATCACCCTTCGTGCTTTTACAGTCTTCCTTACTATGAAAATAATAATATAAATTTGGAAGAGTATTTAAATGCGGGGATCCATACTTATCAATCAATTCAATACCAGAATACCGACCTCACCTTCCAAAATATTCAACAATAATTAAATTGGCAATAATTTCATGAAAAATGATCAAATAAACAATAATAAACTTAAGCAGGAATATCTTAATTAAATAAGCAATTATTCAGAATGAAGAAATTCCACCCGTATCCTTTGACTCAACCACAACACATAAGTACTCGTCACCTCATATATACGTTGTACCCGCATATTAAATCACATAGCAAATAGACAAACAAGTCCTATTCCCTCAAGTCAAGGTTAACCACGACACTTACCTCTCTTTGCAACCAATTCGAGATTCCAATAAACCATTGCCTTGCGAATTAGTGTCTGAATGCCTCGAATCTAGTCACAAATAATTCAATATACTCAACACGAATCATAGAAACCAATTCTATATGAAAACGTTAAATTTTCCAATTAAAATCCGAAATTCAATTAAAAATTCAATAGTGGGGCCCACATCTCGAAACCCGACAAACGTTATAAAATGTGAATGCCCATTCAACCAAGAGTCCAACCATATAAATTTTACCAAATTCTGTCATTAACTCGACCCTCAAATCCCCAAATCTTATTTTCACATCCCTAGGCCCCAATCCTCGAATTTCACCTCAAAAATACGTAATTTAGTCGGAATAATCGATGATTTAATATTATTGACTAACAATGATCACAAGTAGCTTACCTCAAGTTTTTTCGTGAATTCTCGCTCAAATATCGCCTCAACCCTTGTTGGAAATGTCCCAAAATGACAAAAATGTTGGGACCCCTCTGTTTTGTAATCTGTCTTGAGGTTTCTCACCTGCGAACACTTAATCGCATCTGCGCAACCGCTTTTGTGATCATCCATTCGCTTCTGTGCCATTTTTGCTTTTACGGATAAGAGTCCGCTTCTGCGGACTCGCTTATGCGAAGAAGCGTCCGCATCTGCGGTCCAGTGCCCCCTTAGCCCAGGCCGCATCTGCGACCATTTTCGTCGCTTATGCGGTCGCGCTTCTGTAATTTTTCGTCCCCTTCTACAGACTACCCGCTTCTGCGATGTCAGGATCTCTTCTGCGAGCTCACACATGCGGTCAAAAATCCGCAGGTGCGATTGCACTAGAAGGCCAAAATTTTAGATTTTCCTTAAGTCCAAATTTTGATCCGTTAACCATCCGGAATCCACCAGAGGCCCTCTAAACCTTTACCAAATATACTAACAAGTCCTAAACCATCATACGGACCTACTGGGGATCTCAAATCACGCGAAAAACATCAAAAATACAATTCGCACCTCGATTCGAACTTAATGAATTTATGAAATTTAAATTCTAAAACTCGTGCCGGAACACGTCAAAATAGACCGGAATGACCTACATTTTTGCATGTAAGTCCCAAACAACATAACGGAGCTATTCCAGCTTTCAGAATAGAAATCCGAGCCCGATATCAATAAAAGTCAATTTGTGGTCAAACTTTGAAATCTTTAAGCCTTAAATCTTCTAGTTTTCGTCAAATGGAGATAATTCAAGCTAGGGACTTCCGAATTTGATTCCGGGCATATGCCCAAGTCTCCAATCATGATACGGACCCACCAGGACTGTCAAAATACTGATCCAAGTCCGTTAACTAAAAATGTTGATTGAAGTCAACTCAGTTGAGTTTTAAAGTATTATTTCTCATTTTTATCAATTTTTCACATAAAAGCTTTCCAAAAGAATACACGGACTGCGCACGCAAGTCGAAGAATGCTAAATAGTGCTATTCAAGATCTCAAAATATAGAAATAAATATTAAATTTAAATATGACCTTTCTGGTCATCACATATTTTTATAGAAAACTTTTATGTGAAAAATTGATTAAAAAATGAGAAATAATGCTTTAAAACTCAACTGAGTTGACTTCGGTCAATATTTTTAGCAAACGGACCCGAATCGGTATTTTGACAGTCCCGGTGGGTCTGTATCATGATTTAAGACTTGGGCTTATGCCCGAAATCAAATTCGGGAGTCCCTAGCTTAAATTATTGCCATTTGGTGAAAACTAGAAGCTTAAAGGCTTAAAGATTTTAAAATTTGACCACAAATTGACTTTTATTGATATCGGGCTCGGATTTTGATTCCAAAAGTTGGAATAGCTCAGTTATGTCATTTGGGACTTACATGCAAAAAGTTAGGTCATTCTGAACTATTTTGAAGTGTTTCAGCGCGAGTTTTAGAATTGAAATTTTCTTAAATTCATTAAGTTTGAATCAGGGTGAGAATTGTAGTTTTGACGTTGTTTGATATGATTTGAGGATTCGACTAAGTTCGTATGATATTTTAGAACTTGTTGGTGTATTTGGTTGAGGTCCCGAGGGCCTCAGGTGAGTTTCGGATGGTTAACAGACCAAAAATTAGGACTTAAGAAAAATCTGGAATTTTGGCCTTCTGTTGCGATCGCACATGTGGATTTTGACCGCAGGTGCGAGCTCGCAGAAGTGAGATGAGCATCGCAGAAGAGGCCTAGTGAGGAGCTGGGCAGTGTGCGCAGGTGCAGAGCTCTTGCCGCATCTGCGAAAATGTAGAAGCGGCTCGTTGATCGCATAAGCGGAAGGCGAGGGGGGAGTTTTCTTCGCAGAAATGGACAACTCCCTGTAGAAGCGGACTCTTGTTCGCAGAAGTGAGCCAGCCCATAGAAGCGACAACCATCCTTGCATCTGCGAGATCGCAGATGCGGCCAGGTGCATCGCAGATGCGGAAACACTGGCAGTGTTAAAAACATAGGGGTTCCGACATTTTTGTCATTTTGGACATTTCCAACACGGGTTGAGGCGATGTTTTAGCGAGAATTCACGGGAAAACTTGAGGTAAGTCACTTGTGATCATTGTTAATCAATAATATTGAATTAACATCGAGTATTTCGACTAGATTACGTGTTTTTGAAGTGAAATTCGAGGATATGAGGGATTGTAAAATAAGATTTGGGGATTTGAAGGCCGAGTTGATGTCAGTGTTTGATAAAATTTGTATGGTTGGATTCGTGGTTGAATGGGTGTTCATATTTTGTAACCTTTATCGAGTTTCGAGTTATGGGCCCCACTGTTAAGTTTTGAATTGAATTTCGAATTGTAATTGGGAAATTTATTATTTTCATATATAATTGGTTTATATAATTCGTGTTGAGTAGATTGAATTATTTTTGACTAGATTCGAGGCATTCAGACACCAATTCGCGAGGCAAAAGTTTATTGGAATCTTGAGTTGGTTGCAACATAAGGTAAGTGTCGTGGTTAATCTTGACTTGAAGGAGTAGGACTTGTTTGTCTATTTGCTACATGATTTAATGTGTGGGTACAATGTATATGTGAGGTGACGAGTACTTATGCATTGTGGTTGAGTCAAAGCATGTGGTTGAAATTTGTTCATTGTGAATAATTGCCTATTTAAATAAGATATTCCTGCTTAAGTTTATTATTGTTTAATTGATCATCTTTCATGAAATTTTTGTTAATTTATTTATTGTTGAATATTTTGGAAGGCGAGGTCAGTATTCTGGTATTTGAATTGATTGATAAGTATTGATCCCCGCATTTAAAATACTCTTCGAATTTATATTATTATTGTTATGGAAGAGTATAAAAGCACGAAGGGTGATGCAGTGCCATTTTTACATCATTATTTATTGATTTATAAATCGAGAAAGAGAGTTAGAGCACGAAGGGTGATGTCGTTCCATTTAAATTATTATTCATCATACTGTGGCAAGAAAGAAAGTTAATGCACGAAGGGTGATGTGGTGCCGTTCTCATTATTTATTTATCATTTCATGGGGAGAATGAGAGTAAAAGAACGAAGGGTGGTGCCATGCCATTTTTACATTTTAGCTACATATTTTGTTGTTGGTGCATTATTTGGCTGCTACGTGACACTTCCTTGGCTGTAATATTTATACCATTTCCCTTCACATGTTCCCTCCCAAATTTGTAAAATTTGTTAATTATTGTGTTCAATATTGCTTTATATATGTATATACTTGTATAGGTCGATTACCTATGTGTCTTGTCATAGTCTCGTCACTACTTCGTTGAGGTTAGGCTCGACACTTACGGAGTACATGGGGTCGGTTGTACTCATACTACACTCTGTATTTCTCGTGCAAATTTTGGAGTTGGTCCCAGCGGCGTACCATAGACTTGCTCGGATTTAGCTACATAGAAGAGCCTTGAGGTATAACTGCACAACGTCCGCAGTTCTGAAGTCCCCTTATACTCTATCTATTCTGAAGTCCCTTTCTACTCTGTCTTAGCTGTGTATTATCTTTCAAACAACTTGAATTTTATTCAGACCTTTATTTGTATTATTCTATTAGCTCGTGTACTTATGACACCATATTTAGAGATGTATTTGGATGATTAAGTTGATATGGACTTCCGCACTTTATTTCAGTAATTGACTTCCAATTAATTTGATTTGTTTAAAAATTGTTAAGATTATTCTAACGTTGGCTTGCCTAGCAAGTGAAATGTTAGGCGCCTTCACGGACCAGAAGGTGGGAATTCCTGGTCGTGACAAGTTGGTATCACAAAAAAAAATGAATGTTTAAAATTAAAGATGACATATTGGGTCATCACACATAGATTCCTTTGAGATGATCGCGGATTCTTTCGTCGAGGCTCATGCCGGTGCCAGAAAGGTACATGCCCGAAAGGCTGACATATTCAGGATCGTGCACGGAGAATCTGAGTTATTACGAGAGTTCATTACCCGGTTCCAGAAGGAAATGATGTTGCTACCGGCAGTCCCGGATGAATGGGCAATTGAAGTGTTCACCAAAGGTTTAAATCCGAGAAGTTCAGACGCTTCCCGGAAGTTGAAGGAAAGTCTGCTCGAGTTCTAAGCGATGACTTGGGCGGATGTCCACAATCGGTACGAGTCAAAAATAAGGATCGAAGACAATCAGGTTGACTTTTCATCGTCGACCAAAGGATGGGAGAAGAATAGAGAAAGAACAAAAAATGATATTGACATGGATAGATGGACTTCGAGGGGGCGGTTTTTGCCCTACGAGCTAACAGAAGTTCATGGCAGGAACTTTCAGTCGGTAGACAAGTTCACCGTTGATAGAATGACCGATCGTGGCCGGAACAACAGATCGCTGCAGGATAGAGAAATCTCAGGGTCGCGAGATTCTTCTTACCCAAAGTTATCAGAATATAACTTCAATGTTAGTGTCGTAGAGTTGGTGTCAGCCATGAGGAATATCAAAGAGGCACGATTCCCAAGACCCATGAAATCCAATCCCAGCCAGAGGGATCCCAATTTATGGTGTGAATACCATGGCACTAACGGCCACCGGACTGGGGACTGCCGACACCTCCGAGAAGAAGTAGCTACGCTGTTAAAGAATGGTCACCTCAGAGAATTCTTGAGTGATCGAGCTAAATACAACTATGGTCGGAAGAGGGGTGACGCGAAAACCTCGAAAGCAGGAGAAGAACCTCCATGCCAAACGATCAACATGATCTTCGGAGGGAATGAAATTAATGGGGTCACCTTTACGGTAGCGAATAAGACAAAAGTGTTGATAACTCATAACAAGAGGCTCCGAGAAGTCGATATCACATTCACGAATGAAGACGCAGATGGATTACTGCTGCCGCATAGATTTTAAAATTAAACGTGTTCTAGTGGATCCAGGAAGTTCAGCTAGTATCATATAATGGAGAGTACTGGAGCAAACTAAACTCATCAGAAGCATTATCCCGGTAACAAAACTTCTCGCCGGATTCTACCTCGCAAGCGTGACAACCCGGGGAGAAATTTTGCTGCTTACGAACGCAGAGGGAGTAACGAAGACAACACTCTTCAAAGTGGTAGATGGAGACATGGGGTATAACATCATCTTAGGAATACCATGGCTGCACGGGATGAAATTCGTGCCTTCAACATATCACCAATTGCTAAAATTTCTGACATTCGAGGGGATCAAACAGATAAGGGGTGATCAACTGGCAACATGGGAGATGAATGCGATTTCGGTTTCCAGTAGCAAAGGAAAGGAGTGTACGACATAGCAATTACTGGAACCAACACCTGCCCCCGAACCAGAGGAAGATAACCCCGGGACTAAAGAGTCGGAACAATATCAGGCACCAAGGTATTTTCAAGTACCGGAAGAGACGGACGCGACAAAGTCCACGATAGAAGAACTGGAGCAGGTTGCGTTGTTCGAAGAATTCCTAGAAAGGAAATTCAATTTGGGAATAGGGCTATACCCGGAACTCAGGTCTGCTTTTATTGAATTCCTTAAAACTAACACTTACTATTTTGTATGGTCACACGAGGATATGACCGGAATCCCAACGGAGATAGCCCGTACACAAGTTAATCTTGGATCCTAACATACCTCCGGTAAGGCAAAAAAGTGCCCTATTGCTGAAGCAAGGAATAAATTCGTCAAAGAAGAGTTAACTCGTTTACTTAAGATTGGTTCAATCCGAGAGGTAAGATATCCGGACTGGCTAGCCAATGTAGTAGTAGGAGTACCTAAGAAAAATAATAAATTTCGCACATGCGTAGATTATAAGGATCTTAATAAGGTGTGCCCGAAAGACTCATTCCCATTGCTAAATATCGATCAGATGATTGATGCTACAGCCGGGCACGAGCTAATGAGTTTTCTCGATACTTATTCTGGGTACAATCAAATCAAGATGAACCAAAAAGATCAGGAAAAGACTTCATTTATAATAAATTTTGGTATATATTGTTACAATGTGATGCCCTTCGGACTAAAAATACCGGAGCCACTTATCAACGGCTCGTGAATAAAATATTCAAAAAACAAATAGGAAAGACTATGTAAGTATATATATACTATATGCTCGTTAAGTCTTTGAATGCAGGTGACCACTTGGAGCATTTGCAAGAAACATTCGACATCCTAAGGAAGCACAATATGAAACTTAACCCCGAGAAGTGAGCGTTCGGGGTCAGTTCGGGTATGTTTCAACGATTCTTGGTCTCACAAAGGGGAATTGAGGTAAATCCCGAACAAATCAAGGCCATAAAGGACATCCCGGATCAGTTGTCTAACGTAAAAGAAGTCGAGAGGCTCACAGGTAGATTGGAAGCTTTGAGCAGGTTCATTTCCCGTTCATCAGAAAAATGTCATTGCTTCTTCGCATTACTCAAGAAGAAAAACAATTTCGTGTGGACAGCAGAGTGTCATCAAGCTTTGAAGGAGTTCAAAATATATTTGTCAACCCCTCCGTTTCTCTCAAAACCAAAAGAAGGTGAAACATTGCTAGTCTACCTCGCGGTCTCAGAAGTTGCGGTAAGTGCAGTTTTAGTCCGAGAGGACGAAGGTACGCAATCTACCATTTATTACGCTAGCAAAATCTTAACAGGAGCAGAAATGCGATACCAACATCTGGAAAAGCTGGCCTTAGCTCTCGTAGTCGCCGCTCGAAAGCTGAGGCCCTATTTCCAATGCCACCCGATAGCTGTGATGACTACTTTAACTCTGAGGAATATCCTCCACAAACCTGTCACGCCCCGAGCCTGGGGGCGAGACCGGCACCCGCTGCCTCATCTATCCTTGGGTACCAACTTGCGACTAAGGGACTGTGGACATATAATGTCATACTTTGGACAGGAGCCACATTGCAAGACAATCTGCGAGGCAAAATATAAAACTGAATGGAAACTAACGCTGGCTAAATGTCAATATAAAGCTGGGTCGGTAAGGCCGTCATAACTACTACAGCTGACAAGCCAACAAAATATACATACAGGGCCAACAAGCCCAACATATTGCACTAACTGACAGGATATGTCTACAAGCCTCTACTGATGGATGTACTGTGATCGGAACAGAGCCCCGACCTACCCATAGCCTATATACATATATACACAAGATGTACACAAAACTTCTAGACCCAGCAACTCCGAAGGACGTGGAGTTTATCGATAAAGCTGAACTCGGGCAACACCTACTGAGAAGGTTTACCCGCCTGTCTGTCTGAACCTGCACGCATAAAATGCAGCGTCCCCAAAAAAAGGGACGTCAGTACGAAATAATGTACTGCGTATGCAAGGCAAAAAAATAACCGAAAGCTGTAATTGAACTGATAATATAATAACTGAAGGTAACTGGGAGTCAAAGATGATCTGGAGGTATACTTACCGGCTGATACTGACTCAACTCCCTCAATATAGTAAGTAAGATAAATATCCGGCCTTATAAGGCTCAGTATATATATATATAACTGCTCTGCTGTAGTAGGCTTGCTCATAGGCGCGCGGCCACACTAGACTCTGTAACTCGACCAACTAGGCTCGCTCATAGGCGTTCAACCACAGTAGGCTCGGTATATAACTTACCATCTGATCAGAGGTTTCCCAATAGGGGCCTGCCCATCGACTATAGCTCGATGGTAATGAAAATACTGTAATACTGCATATATATGCTCTCTGCTCTCTTGACTAGAACAAGACAATACTCAATTTAATATGAAGTCTCGACAAGGAGAATATTGTAACTTACTAGACTAGGAAAATATACAAAAATCCGGAATATGAATTTCTCTTTATGTCTCGTTATCAAACGCATGTAATTACGTGATCATGCCAAAATGAAGGAAGGGTTTAGCCTTAACATACCTGGAGTAGGGAAATATCCGTGTGGTATTCTTGAGAAGGATTACACCGTACTCCCTTAAAATTAAAAGATCTCACGTTGCTTAAGATACTATGAAATCTCTACTTGAACTATTGAAGATCCGTACCCTTCTACGTTAGCTTCAGATTGCCTTCTACGTTAGCTTTAGATTGCCTTCTATGTTAGCTTCAGATTGCCCATATGTAGAGCCTTTGCTATTCTATTAAATGTTGAAAGGTATGTATCTTTTATTGATAAAAGATATATAACTTTCTTTAAATTACAAGGCTTATGTTTGAATTGGTTGCCACATATCCCAATATGAATAAGAGTCATATGTTTTGGTAGTGGCTTGCTGCCACGTGGGGAGGGGGGTTTAATCTTATCCCATAACTTACTAGTTAATTAGGTAATATCACATTACCCGATAATTAACCAATTACTCACATAATTAAGAATTATCTCAAATTACTTAAAATATTACTCATTTTTAATACACTTTATACATCATACTATCATGGTCATATGGTATTTTATATGGCACTAGTCCATAAATACGGGGTATTATAGCTTGGACCGTATTTTATCCCAAATTGCCAAACTTCGACGAAACTCATTTTCTTCTATTTTCTTACCTTCTCTCCTTCACGAATTTACTCATCACGTATTTGAAATAGCATAATGCTTATAATATCAAGAAAATCTCATCCCCTAGTCTACGTCAATTTACCGAAGACGAAACTTTAATGTACGAAAAATGCGAGATGTAACATCCTTCCCCCCTTAGAAACATTTGTTCTCGAATGTTTACTCTTAGATACTTTGGGAAAATGTTGCCAGAGTCTCCTCTGTACAATAGACTAAAACCAACCCGTACGCAGCCAGAAAATATACTATACATGCCACACATGGCCAATGTCTATAAATAGCAATACTTGGCCTCACACAATAGTCTATTATAAATTCTGAAAGTAAAAAATAAGAGCTGACCTGATGACCTACCGGCCTGAATAGAGCTTTGCTGAGGTATTCCACCTCGAGCCATATCTTCAGTTTGAAATAGGTGGGGGTATTTAGACTTCATTTCTTCCTACGCTTCCCACGTCATCTCTTCCACATTCTTGCTTCTCCATAAAACCTTTACAGAGGCTATTTCCTTATTCCATAGCTTGCGGATTTGTCGGTCTAGGATGGCAACCGGAATTTTCTCGTATGACAAGTCCTCCGTAATCTGTACATCATTCGTGGGCACCACTCGGGTAGGATCGCCAATGTACTTCCGTAGCATTGATGCGTGAAAAACCGGATGGACAGACTCCAATTCTGAGGGTAATTCTAACTCATATGCTACTTGGTCCACTCTCCGAATGATCCTATAAGGCCCAATATACCGTGGGCTAAGCTTGCCTTTCTTCCCAAACCTCATCACACCCTTCATAGGTGACACCTTTAAGAATACCCAGTCATTAACCCTGAACTCTAAGTCTCGTCGCCACACGTCACAATATGACTTCTGGCAACTCTGGGCTGTCAACAATCGCTCTTGGATAAGTTTTACTTTCTCTACAGCCTACTGAACTAGGTCTGGCCCATGTAACCCAGATTCTCCAACATCAAACCACCCTATAGGAGATCTGCACTTACACCCATACAAAGCCTCGTACGGAGCCATCTGGATACTAGAGTGGTAACTGTTATTATATACAAACTCGATAAGAGGTAGATGTTCATCCCAACTTCTTTTGAAATCCAACACACATGCTCGTAACATATCCTCGAGCGTCTGAATTGTGCGCTCGGCTTGTCCATCAGTTTGTGGATGAAAAGCTGTGCTGAGATTCACATGAGTCCCGAGACCTCTCTGAAATGACCTCCAAAAATGTGTTGTAAACTGGGCCCCATAGTCAGATATAATAGATGTTAGTATTCCATGTAGACGCACTATCTCCTTAATATATAACTTTGCATAATCTTCTGCTCTATATGTAGACCTGACCGGTAGGAAATGAGCTGATTTCATGAGCCTGTCGATTATCACCCATATGGAATAGAACTTACGATGAGAATGAGGTAAACCCGTGACAAAGTCCATGTTTATTGCCTCCCATTTCCACGTCGGGATCTCTATAGTCTGCACTAGCCGTCCGGGCTTCTAGTGCTTTACCTTCACCTACTGGCAACTAGGACACTGAGCGACAAACTCAGCAATGTTCTTCTTTATATCGTTCCACCATTACACATCCTTAATGTCATGGTACACCTTCGTCGACCCAGGATGAATGGAGTACCACGAATAATGTGCCTCTGACATAATCCTGTCTCGTAGCCCTGCCACATCTGGAACACACAAACGACCCCTGTATCTAAGAACCCCATCTCCCTTGAGCTCTAACAACGGCTTCTTCTGCTGCGGAATTCGCTCTCTCAACTCGACCAACTCTGGGTCCTCGTACGGCCTCTCCTTTAACTCAACTATGAGAGATGATTTTGCAGTATTTTGGAGTACAACTCCACCATTGCCAGAGTCTACTAACCGAACCCCCAAACAAGCCAATTGATGAATCTCTCTAGCTAATTGTCTTTTCTCGGCCTCTACATGTGCTAAGCTACCCATAGATCGGCGACTTAAGGCATCTGCTACAACATTAGCTTTCCCTGGATGGTAGAGAATATTAACATCGTAATCTTTCAATAACTCAATCCATCGCCTCTGTCGCAAATTCAACTCTTTTTTCTTGAGGATATATTGCAGGCTTTTATGATATGTGAATACATCAACATGAACACCATATAAATAATGCCACCATATCTTAAGTGCATGGACAACCGCAGCTAACTCGAGGTCGTGGGTCGGATAATTCCGCTCGTACTTCCTTAACTGCCTTGAAGCATACGCAATTACTTTTTCATGTTGCATCAGGACACATCCTAATTGGACACCTGAGGCATCACAATACATGGCATAACCATCTGGACCCTCTGGAGGTGCTAGAACTGGCGCTGAGGTCAACCTATTCTTAAGCTCCTGGAAACTCTACTCGCAAGCCTCTGTCCACTGAAACTTAGCTACTTTCTGCGTCAACTTTGTTAATGGTGCTGAAAGGGAAGAAAAACCCTCTACGAACCTCCGGTAGTATCCTGCTAAGCCTAGAAAGCTACGAACCTCTGTCGGAGTGGTAGGTATAGGCCAGGATTTCACAGCCTCAATCTTCTGAGTGTCTACCTTTATACCTCCATCGGATACAATGTGCCCCAATAATGCTACTGACTTCAACCAGAACTCACATTTATAAAACTTAGCATATAATTTACTATCACGAAGGGTTTGGAGTACCGATGGTAGGTGGTCCGCATGCTCATCCTCTGAACGTGAATAAACCATAATGTCATCAATAAAGACTATCACGAACATATCTAAATATGACAGGTTCATTCGTCAACCCGAAGGACATGACAAGGAACTCGAAGTGGCCATATCGGGTTCTTAAGGCTGTCTTGGGAATATCTTTCTCCCGAACTCTGACCTGATGGTAACCCGACCTCAAATCTATCTTTGAAAAGCATCTAGCTCCCTTCAAATGATCAAACAAGTCATCTATCCTTGTAAGTGGATACTTATTCTTAATAGTTACCTTGTTTAGTTGCCTATAATTGATACACATCCTCAGCGTGCCTTTCTTTCGTACAAACAGTACCGGTGCACCCCAAGGTGAGGTACTGGGCCTGATGAAACCTTTCTCCAGCAAATCTTTTAACTACTCCTTCAACTCCTTTAATTCGGCAGGTGCCATTCTATACGGAGGGATGGATATTGGTTGAGTTCCCGGAAGCAAATCGATGCCAAAATCAATCTCTCGCTCTAGAGGAATACCTGGAAGTTCATCTGGGAATACATCTGCGTACTCTTTGACTACTGGAATAGACTGAAGTGTAGGTATCTCATCATCTGCATCTCTAACTCGCACAATATGATAAATTCACCCTTTGGCGATCATCTTCCTCACCTTCAGATAAGAAATAAACCTACCTCTGGGTGTCTCTGTATTACCTACCCATTCAAGGACTGGCTCACCCGAAAAATTAAATCTAGCTATCTTTGCTCGACAATCAACTGTGGCATAGCAAGCTGCCAACCAGTCCATGTCCATGATAGCATCAAAATCCAACATCTCTAACTCAACTAGGTCGGCTGAGGTCTGACGACCACAAACTGACACCGTACAACCTCGGTAAACCCGTCTAGCAATAATCGATTCTTCAATCGATGTAGATACCGCAAAAGGATCACTTAGTATTTTAGGCACTATACCAAACTTCCCCGCGACAAATGGGGTAATACACGATAAAGTAGATCTTGGGTCTATCAACACATAAGCATCGTGAGAGAAAATGGTCAACATACCTGTCACAACGTCTGGTGAGGACTCCTGGTCCTGTCGACCCGCTAAAGCATAGCTACGATTCTTGTTACCACCTGAACTAGAACCTCTACCTCTACCTTGACCTCTACCAACCGAAGACTGAGACTCGCACCCTGAAGGATGCACAAACATAGATGATCCTGTTGTTGAATTCGCTGGTTGTGCTATACCCGTAGAATCTCTATTTGGGCCATCTCATATCATATGCCCCGGAAGTCCACATGTATAACAAGCATCAGAACTGGCTTGGCATTGGCCCAAGTGTCCTCTACCGCAGATGTCACAACGTGGCAGAAATGGCCATGTCTGCCCTGAACCTCACTGTCGCTGCAAAATCGACGCCCGGGAGCTTTTCCCTGGTCCTAACTGAGTATAGCGGTCATAACTGTAACCCTGTAACTGAGGTGGCAGAGGCCTAGGTGGCCGTTCGAAGTATTAGGGTCTATAACTGCCCCGAGAATCCTCCTGAGACCTCGCAAACTTCATCCTTTTATGTTGTCCTTACTTAGTCCTCTCTGTACCCTGATGTCGATGCCTACACCTTTCTATATTCTGGGCGAATGCCTGAATCCATGAGATATCCATACTATCCTGCAATGCAGCGGTGGCACCTGCCTCGGTCAACTCTGGGGCCAACCGTGCTATAAACCTGTGAATCCTGTCCCGCATAGTAGCAACTATGGATGGTGCATATCTGGCCAATGAGTCAAAACGGAGAGTATACTCTCGAACACTCATATTACCCTTCTTGAGGGCTAGAAACTGATCGACTCGAGCCTGTTGGATCTCCCGTGGTAAGTACTGGTCAAGGAAGGCATCTGAAAAATTCTCCCAAATAGCTGGAGGTGCATCACGTCCCCTGGACCTCTCCCATCCCTCG
>AWOL01S0040003.1:0-16737 GCA_000715115.1 Nicotiana otophora
GTTTCGGCTATTTTTAACATATTTGGAGCTATGGAGCTCTGATTGAGGCGATTTTCACCATATGGATTGGGGTAAGTGATTCTAACTCAGGTTTGGCTAAATTACATGAATCTATTGCTGTTTCTATCAATAAATTAGTGTTTTGGGTTGAAAATGGTAGAAAATTTCATTGACTTTAATTGAGGATTTGAAGGCCGGGTTCTGATCGACTTTGAGTAATTTTAGCATGGTTAGACTCGCGGTTGGATGGGGGCTCAAATTTTGTAATTTTTGTCGGATTCCGAGATGTGGATCCCATTGTTGACTTTTGGTTGGCTTTTCAAGTGGAGTTGAATTTTTTTATAAATTATTAAATTGTAAGTATTAGAGTATATTTTGATTAATTTGTACGTTATTTGACTAGTTTCGGGTCGTTTGCCTTGGAATTGAGGAGATAGGAAGGCGTTTGGAGGTTGATACACACAGAATGAAATTTTCAAAGTATTGTTTAGCTTGCTCGACAACAGATTCGGCTTGTCCGAGGTAAGTAACATTTCTAAATTTGGATCTGAGGGTATGGACCTTGAATATACATGTTATGTGATTAGTTTGGAGGTGACACACATGCTAGGTGACGGGCGTGTAGGCGTGCACCGTAGAAATTGTGACGTAATTGATTCTGTGGAATTTTGTAATCAAATAATCTTGGCATTATCCATTTACTTTCATGTGTTAAAGAAATTGAGCTGAAAATCATATTAAAAATCATGTTGAGGCTATATTCCGGTATTATTGAGACCCACAAAGGTCATATTGCTGTTGAAATATTTGTTTCAATTGTAATTTCATACTCAGTCATGTTCATTCATCTCATATCATATCTTAGTCTCTGTTTCTATTTATTGATACATCATATAATTATTTTTGGGATGATTTCATGACATTGTGAACCGATAGAATGTAGAGATTGGCGATTGAGTTGGGGCCGAAGGGCCATGTTGTGAGTAATTTTAAGGGGATCGGGTTACACGCCGCAATAGACCATATTGGCTTTATATATGTTATTATTATATGGATTGGGCTATATGCCGTAGAAGGTTGTATAGGCTTTGTTGTTATGGGATCGGGTTGCACACCGCAGCAGGCCAGATTGGCTTAAATTAGCGCTTCAGCAGGATCTGCCCCTATGGAGTCTGACATACCGGCAGTGAGCACATGCACGATGACACAGACACACACACACATATATACATATATATACGTATATCGTGCCTGTGCAATGAGCACGGACACACACACACACACACATATATATATATACATATATATACATTCTTTGGTGAGGTGCTTATGAGCCAGGCACCCAAACAGTGCTGAGTGATTGTGTGCTTGTGTGTGTGATGAAGTGGGCACTTGAGGCAGACATCTTGAGTGTGTCGAGGGCAAGCGTGCCTGGGAATATCATTGTGAAATCATTTATTTGACATGCATACTTGGCATGTAGGAATAGAGAAATATGTTTCCTCATGCCATTTAATAATGAAATGGCACGACCCAAAATCCTAACTTTTCGTGATGGCGCCTATCTCAATGCTAAGCAAGCCGAAAACCTCAATAAACCACCATATCTTTGTAGTTTGAAACCATACTATTTACATTCAACGGAAGAAAACTCATAAATACAAATATAAACACTCCCAAAACCCGGTGTCACTATGTATATGAGCATCTAATATGAATACAAAGTCTGACTGACAAAACACTACCTGAAAGTATAAAACAGTAAAATAACTGAAAGAAAGAGAGTCAAAGTCAGCGGACTCTAAGCAGTTACCTTGATAGTCTCCAACTGGTAACACACTGAAGTCTACCAGCCGCCGTGTCCGGAAGCACCTGGATCTGCACACGAGGTACAGAGTGTAGTATGAGTACAACCAACTCAATAAGTAACAAGACTAACCTCTGGGCTGAAAGTAGTGACGAGCTCCGCAGGTACAGTCTAGTATATAAATAATGGTGCATAAATGTAGGAATGCTTTCAAGTTTAACAGTTAATCTCATACATGAAAAATAGATCCATACTACATGATATGAGAAATATGACATCTCAGTGGAAAACCTCGTCTACTCACGATCACAAATCATTCGGTCTCTCTCTCCGTACTATTTTTGGCCAATCCAGCCTAGGGATATTCCATCCCGTATATATTTACACATCGACTGACAGTCACTCACTCAGTACCGTATAAGGTCAATCCAGCCCTGGGATAATTTATCCCCAAATGTAAATGATATGGACAAGATCCATGTCCGGGGAAAATTCATCACAATACAAAACAAAAGGTAAGGCAAGTCCATGCCCTGGGAGGTCCATCCTGAATATATAATCATCTACGCTCACTAGAGGTGTGTACAGACTCCGGAAGGGCTCCATCAGCCCAAGCGTGATATAATGAATATATTGTGGATCGGGTTGCATGCCGCAACGGAAATAAATAAAAATTAATATATTGCGGATCGGGTTGCACGCCACAATGGAATTGAATATGAATATATTGTGGGATAGGGTTGCACGCCGCAACAGAAATTGATTGAAATAATAATTGGTTGTGACTGCCGTATTGGCTTCGACTGCGGAAATGGTTTAACTGTAAAGTTTCTATTTATGTTTTCCTATTATTATTATTATTATTATTATTATTATTATTATTATTATTATTATTATTATTATTATTATTATTATTATTATTATTATTATTATTATTATTATTATTATTATTATTATTATTATTATTATTATTATTATTATTATTATTATTATTATTATTATTATTATTATTATTATTATTATTATTATTATTATTATTATTATTATTATTATTATTATTATTATTATTATTATTATTATTATTATTATTATTATTATTATTATTATTATTATTATTATTATTATTATTATTATTATTATTATTATTATTATTATTATTATTATTATTATTATTATTATTATTATTATTATTATTATTATTATTATTATTATTATTATTATTATTATTATTATTATTATTATTATTATTATTATTATTATTATTATTATTATTATTATTATTATTATTATTATTATTATTATTATTATTATTATTATTATTATTATTATTATTATTATTATTATTATTATTATTATTATTATTATTATTATTATTATTATTATTATTATTATTATTATTATTATTATTATTATTATTATTATTATTATTATTATTATTATTATTATTATTATTATTATTATTATTATTATTATTATTATTATTATTATTATTATTATTATTATTATTATTATTATTATTATTATTATTATTATTATTATTATTATTATTATTATTATTATTATTATTATTATTATTATTATTATTATTATTATTATTATTATTATTATTATTATTATTATTATTATTATTATTATTATTATTATTATTATTATTATTATTATTATTATTATTATTATTATTATTATTATTATTATTATTATTATTATTATTATTATTATTATTATTATTATTATTATTATTATTATTATTATTATTATTATTATTATTATTATTATTATTATTATTATTATTATTATTATTATTATTATTATTATTATTATTATTATTATTATTATTATTATTATTATTATTATTATTATTATTATTATTATTATTATTATTATTATTATTATTATTATTATTATTATTATTATTATTATTATTATTATTATTATTATTATTATTATTATTATTATTATTATTATTATTATTATTATTATTATTATTATTATTATTATTATTATTATTATTATTATTATTATTATTATTATTATTATTATTATTATTATTATTATTATTATTATTATTATTATTATTATTATTATTATTATTATTATTATTATTATTATTATTATTATTATTATTATTATTATTATTATTATTATTATTATTATTATTATTATTATTATTATTATTATTATTATTATTATTATTATTATTATTATTATTATTATTATTATTATTATTATTATTATTATTATTATTATTATTATTATTATTATTATTATTATTATTATTATTATTATTATTATTATTATTATTATTATTATTATTATTATTATTATTATTATTATTATTATTATTATTATTATTATTATTATTATTATTATTATTATTATTATTATTATTATTATTATTATTATTATTATTATTATTATTATTATTATTATTATTATTATTATTATTATTATTATTATTATTATTATTATTATTATTATTATTATTATTATTATTATTATTATTATTATTATTATTATTATTATTATTATTATTATTATTATTATTATTATTATTATTATTATTATTATTATTATTATTATTATTATTATTATTATTATTATTATTATTATTATTATTATTATTATTATTATTATTATTATTATTATTATTATTATTATTATTATTATTATTATTATTATTATTATTATTATTATTATTATTATTATTATTATTGCGTACAAGTTAATGTAAGTGACCTGCCTTAGCCTCGTCAATACTTCGTCGAGGCTAGGTTCGACACTTACTGGGTACATAGGGTTAATTGTACTCATACTATACTCTGCACTTCTTATGCAGATACCGGAGTTGATCCTAGCGGCGCACAATAGACTTGCTCGGATTCAACTATTCGCAGGAGACTTGAGGTATAGTTGCATAACATTCGCAGTTCTGAAGTCCCCTTCCACTTTATCATAGTTGTGTATTTCTTTGAGACAACTTTATTTTCATTCAAACCTTTATTTGTATTATTCTAGTAGCTCGTGCACTTGTGACACCAGTTCTGGGATGGTTTTTAGACATCGCTATTATTATGAATTAATCACTTTATTTCATAATTTATTTTTGCATTTTTTTCTTTGTTATTAACTAAATTAAAATTGTTTAAAATGGCTAGTATTATACTAATGTTAGCTTGCCTACCAAGTGGAATGCTAGACGTCATCACGGGCCCGAAGGTGGGAATTTCGGGTCGTGACAAGTTGGAATCAGAGCACTAGGTTACATAGGTCTCATGAGTCACGAGCAAGCTTAGTAAAGTCTAAAGGATCTGTACAGAGACGTCTGTACTTATCTTCTAGAGGCTATGAAGTTAGGAACAATTTCACTTCTATTCTACTTTGTCGTGCAATTTTATTCTATCATTGACGATTGAACTCTTCTATTCTTGTCCTCTCGCAAATGGCGAGAACACACATTGCATCTACAGTCGGACAGGAGCCAGAGCCCCTAGTGACAGCTATGACTAGGAGCAGAGGCCGAGGCCGAGGTCGCGCTAGAGGCTGAGGTAGAGGCATAGTAAGGGCTCAATCTAGAGCTCGAGCATCAACACCTGTTGTAGAACCTTAGGTGGATTTGGAAGCGGAGGTTCCGGCGTAGACGGTACCTGTTGGACCAGTTCAGGTTCCGGAAGGATTCATATCTACTCTAGTGCTGCAGGACGCACTAGGTCGTTTGGTGAGTCTTATGGAGGGTGTGACCCAGAATGGTACATTTTCAGTGGCACCAATCGTGTCACAGGCTGGGGGAGGAGCACAAACTCCCACTGCTCCCACTCCGAAACAAATAGCTCCCCATAATTAGGCTCTGGTAGGCCATCCAATTGGGGTAGTTCAACCAGTTGTTGCGGCACAGACCGGTGATAGGTCTGCTTTATCATCTGAGGCTTTGCTGAGATTGGACAAGTTTACCAAGCTATTTTCAATCCATTTCAGTGGTACACCTTCTGAGGACCCTCAAGATTTTCTGGATCGCTGCTATGAAGTATTGCAAAACATGGGAATAGTTGAAAGCAATAGGGTTGATATTGCTATGTTTCAGATGACTGGTTCCGCCAAGAAGTGGTGGAAAGATTATGTATTTACTAGACCAGTTGGTTTGCCTGAACTTACCTGAGAGCAGTTCTCGTAGCTATTTCTAGAGAAGTTCCTTCCTATCACATTGAGGGAGAATTACCGCAAACAATTTGGGCGTCTCCAGCAGGGCAGTATGTCGTTCACTCAGTATGAGACCCACTTTATGGATCTAGCCCGTCATGCTCTTCTTCTGCTTCCTACCGAGAAAGAGAGGGTGAGGAGGTTCATTGATGGAATCATCCAGCCTATCAAGCTACAAATGGCCTAGGAGACTGGGAGTAAGATTTCTTTTCAGACGGCTGCTAATGTCGCCAGGCGGATTGAGATGGTTCTTTCTCAGGAGAGATGTCCAGTGTCAGATAAGAGGCCTCGTCATTCCGGTAACTTCAGAGGTGCCTCATTTGGTAGCAGGGATACCTTTGGTAGGGGACATCCTCCCAGGCCATTTCATTCAGCACTTCAGACTTCTCACGGTGCTTCAGGGAGTCATGGTCTTTATGTTCCTTACCCTGGGCAACCAGCATTCAGTGCACATTTAGCTCCTATTAGTGCACCACCATTTGAGAGTCACTACGGTGGTTATCCGACCCGTCCGGGTCATCTTCAACTTCAGCAACCACCATAGCAAGATATGCGTTATGAGTGTAGGAATATTGGTCACATCAGGAGGCATCGCCCTAGGTTGTTGAACAGTAGATCTCAGCAGAATTCTCGTGCCATCATACCGGCACCGGTTTCTCCACCGCCCGCCCAGCTAGGGGTAGGGGTCAGACTGTTAGAAGTGGAGGTAACACTGCTAGAGGTAGAGGCCAGCCAGCTACGGCCTGTCCCAGAGATGTAGTTTAGACTGGTGGGGGCCAACCCCGATTCTATGCTTTCCCTGCTATGCCTGAGGCTGAGTCATCCAACGCTGTGATCACTGGTATTGTTCCAGTTTTCCATAGAGATGCCTCAGCTTTATTCGATCTAGGGTATACTTATTCCTATGTGTCCTCCTACTTTGCTTCATATTTGGTTGTGCCTCGTGATTCTCTAAGTGTGCAAGTATATATGTCCAAGCCGGTGGGAGATTCTGTTGTGGTGGATCATGTCTATCATTCGTACGTGGTTACTATTGGGAGTCTTGAGACTAGTGTAGATCTTCTACTTCCCGACATGGTGGATTTTGACGTCTTACTGGGTATGGATTGGTTGTCACCTTATCATGCTATATTGAATTGTTATGCCAATATGACGACTTTAGCCATGTCGGGGTTACCTCGATTAGAGTGGAAAGGAACTCCTGGCCATTCTACCAGTAGGGTTATTTCCTATATGAAGGCTCATAGTATGGTCGTGAAGAGGTGTCTATCCTATTTGTCTTATATTCACGATCCCATTGCGGATGTTCCTTATGTGGATTCAGTCCAGTTGATCGTGAATTTCCAGAAGTATTTCCTGCAAATTTTCCGGGGATGCCACCCGACAAAGATATTGACTTCTGTATCGATTTGGCTCCGGGTACTCAGCCCATTTCTATTCCACCATACTGTATGCCCCCCCTCCCCCCCGGGAGTTGAAATAATTGAAAAAGTAGTTATAAGACTTGCTTTATTAGGGATTCATTAGACCTAGTGTCTCACCCGGGGGTGCACCAGTGTTATTTGTAAAGAAGAAAGATGGCTCTATGCGGATGTGTATAGATAATCGGCAGTTGAACAAGGTCACTATCAAGAACAAATATTCGTTGCCAAGAATCGATTATCTATTTGATCAACTTCCGGGTGCCAAGGTATTTTCGAAGATTGACTTGAGGTCTGACTATCATCAGTTAAATATTAGGGTATCCGATGTCCCTAAGAGAACTTTTCAGACCCGGTATGGGCATTATGAATTTTTAGTGATGTCATTCGGGCTTACCAATGCCCAACATCATTTATGGATTTAATGAATTGGGTGTTCAAGCCCTATCTAGATTCATTCTGGTTGTATTCATTGATGACATCTTGATTTACTCCACCAGTCGATAGGAGCCTGAACAACATCTCCGGATTGTGATTTAGACTTTGAAGAATAATCAATTATATGCCAAATTTTCAAAATGCGAGTTTTGGTTAAACTCAATTGCCTTTTTGGGGCATGTTGTATCGGCAGAAGGCATAAAGGTGGATCCTAAGAAGATTGAGGCACTTCAGAACTAGCCTAGGCCTACTTCAGTTGCAGAGATACAAAGTTTGCTACATTTGGCGGGTTATTATCGCCGGTTCGTGGAAGGGTTTTCATCTATATCAAGCCCATTGACTAGACTGACCCATAAAGGTGTTCCATTCGGATGGTCAGAAAAGTGTGAGTTAAGCTTTCAGAAGCTTAAGATTGCATTGACTACGGCGCCAGTTTTGGTGTTGCCCATATGTTCAGGATCGTACACGGTGTATTATGTTGCATCTCGTATTGGACTTGGTGCAGTATTAATGCAAGATGGTAGGGTGATCGCATATGTGTCATGACGATTGAAATCCCATGAGAAGAATTATCATGTTCATGACTTAGAATTGGTAGCCATTGTCCATGCGCTGAAGATTTGGAGACACTACCTTTATGGCGTGTCATGTGAAGTATTCACAGATCATCGTAGTCTATAGTATCTATTCAAACAAAAAGATCTTAATTTGAGGCAGAGAAGATGGTTGGAGCTATTGAAATACTATGATATCACCATTTTGTATCACCCTGAAAAGGCCAATGTGGTGGCCGATGCTTTGAGTAGAAAGGCTGTGAGTATGGACAGCCTTGCGTATATTCCAGTCGGTGACAAGCCATTAGAAACAAATGTTCAGACTTTTGCCAATCAGTTTGTGAGGTTAGATGTTTCAGAACACAGTCGGGTTCTAGCCTGCACAGTCGTTCGACCTTCATTATATGAGCGCATCAGAGAGTGACAATATGATGATCCTCATTTACTTGACCTTAAGGATACGGTGCGGTGCAGTGCGGTGGTGCCAAGCAGGTTGATGTGGGAGATGATGGAGTTCTGCGGATGTAGGGTCGTATTTGTGTTCCTAATGTGGATGGGCTTCGTGAATTAATTCTTGAAGAGGCCCATAGTTCCCGGTATTCTATTCATCCGGGTGCCACCAAAATGTATCAAGATTTGTGGTAATATTATTGGTGGAGAAGAATGAAAAAGGATATAGTTGCATATGTAGCTCGGTGTTTGAATTGTCAACAAGTTAAGTACGAGCATTCGAGACTTGGTGGTTTGCTTCAGAAGTTAGAAATTCCTGAGTGGAAGTGGGAGCGTATCATTATGGATTTTGTTGTTGGACTCCCATGGACTTAAGAAAAAGTTTGACGCAGTATGGGTCATTGTGGATAGGTTGACCAAGTCAGCACATTTCATTCCAGTGGCAATTACCTATCCTTCAAAGCAGTTAGCAGAGATTTACATCAGAGATATTGTCCGCCTTCACGATGTGCCCGTGTCTATTATTTCAGATCGAGGTACGCAGTTCACCTCATACTTATGGAGAGTTGTACATCGTGAGTTAGGCACGCGGGTTGAGTTGAGTACAACATTTCATCCACAGACAGAAGGATAGTCAGAGTGCACTATTCAGATATTAGAAGATATGCTTCGCGCTTGTGTTATAGATTTTGGAAGTTCTTGGGATCAGTTCTTGCCACTCGCGGAGTTTGCCTATAATAAAAGCTACCAGTCGAGCATTCAAATGGCTCCGTATGAAGCATTATATAGGAGGCGATGTCGTTCGCCAGTTGGCTAGTTTGAACCAATAGAGGCTCGGTTGTCGGGTACTGATTTGGTACCGGATGCCTTGGATAAGGTCAATATTATCCAGGATCGACTTCGCACAGATCAGTCTAGGCTAAAACGTTATGCCGACTGTAAGGTTCGTGATGTTGCATTCATGACTGGAGAAAGAGTATTGCTCCGGGTTTCACCTATGAAAGGTGTAATGAGATTCAGAAAGAAGGACAAGTTAAGCCCTAGGTATATCAGACCGTTTGAAATTCTTGAAAGGGTGAGTGAAGTAGCCTACAAGCTTGCACTACTACCTAGCTTATCAGCAGTTCATCCGGTATTCCATGTATCCATGCTCTGAAAATATCATGGTGATCTGTCCCATGTGTTAGACTTCAGCTCAGTTCAATTGGACAGAGATTTAACTTATGAAGAGGAGTCGGTAGCTATTCTAGCTCAGCAGGTCCGTCAGTTGAGGTGTAAGAGTTATCCTTCAGTTCGGGTGCAATGGAGAGGTCAGCCGATTGAGGCAGCTACCTGGGAGTCTGAGTCGGACATACGAAGCAAATATCCATATTTTTTCACCAGCTCAAGTACTTCTCTAATTCCGTTCGAGTATGAATGTTTGTTTTAAAGGTGGAGAATGTGATGATCCAAAAATGTCATCTTTAATTTAAACGTCCATTTCTGTGTTCTATGAAGATGTTGAGAGCTTACCTGCTATGAGTTATGTATCACCTGAATAGTTGATGTTAATGGCATTTATTTTCTAGTAATATATTGCTTATGAGGCCATTATTAGTATTGTTTTCATGTTGTGTTACGTTGATTGAATTATGTATGCATTGTTAGGATTAGTTTCTGGGATTCTCTAGCAGGTGGATAGGCCCAGTTACAAAGGAAACTCTGGTGAAATATTTGGATATTTTGGGAGTTGGTAAAACTTCGGGAAATTGAAATGGGTGAAAGAAAAGATAAGTTATATTATGTGTTTGGGGGCGGACTCTACTTCTCATTTGAGGACTATTAATATGATGGATATAAATTGGATATGATAATAAGTATATGAGACATGTTATAAGTGATGTGGCGTCTAAGGAGAGGCCTAAGTCTAAGTCAAGTTGGAAAATTTCATAATAGACTAAAGTTTCAAATGAGTACGCACAAGACCAAAACTTGAACGAGCATCCATACATATATATATAAGGAGTTATGTGATGGACAACCTATCAAATGAAATTTTTTGAGTCTAGTTTCTAACGCTTCAAACCGTTCGTCATTTGGACACTCCTACAAGACGTTATGACTAAATTACCAAACACTGGCATAATGTGATTATGCGGCCAATTGTACGACCGCAAAATCATTGTGCGAACCGCAAAAATGATGTGCGAACTGCAAATTAGTCGCAAACTTGTCCGGTGCAGCCCAATTTTCGGCATCGGTTTTGCGGTCCATTATGTGACCTGCATACCCATTGTGCGGTCCATTGTGCGACCGCAGACCTGAGTTCGGAAGGTCCATATTTATAACCCAACCCCATTTTGATAAATAGGCTTTGTGGCTTATTTTAGGGCAATTATCTAATGATTTTAGAGTGCAGTGAGAGTGTTCTAGAGAGAGGAAGAAGTTCAAGTATTTTGTTCATCAAAAATCTTGTTCAAGCTTTGAAATCCAACAAGGAAATATCACAAGATCTTCACCCAAGAGTAGGGCTGTTCAAAACCGAATAGAAACCGTTAACCGAACTGAACCGATAGCTTATTGGCTTATTGGTATCGGATTATCGGGGTAATGGATGGTGAACGGATTGAGATTTTATAATTAAGGGCTTAATGGTTTGGGAGCGGATTACTCAATTTTCTTATCGGGTAAATCGTTAACCCGTTAAGAATTTTTATATTTATATTTTTACCCCCTATATATATAAAGTACTACTAAGAAGTCGTCAGTCACCAGTGCTTAGAAAATCTTTCAGCAGTTCTGCAACGTAACTTAGATGCCTTCTGCAACGAAAATGTCATCTAAGTTACTTAGTTTCCACTTATATGCCTTAGAAGTTACGTTCCAACAAATTCAGACTATGTACTTGCAGCAGATTCAGACTATGTTGCCTTAGATGGCATTTGAACTAAGTAACTTAGATGCCTTTGTAATAACCAAATGAAAAATAAGTGGAAACTAATAAGAAGTTAGAAGTGCATCTGTATTCTGTGCAGTAGTGATATAATTATTTTTTTTCATAGCAGAATTTTACCAGCTATATAATACAATTGTTTAATCAATACTTTCCAGAAAATATGCATGAATATTGAGACAGTGCAAGCACAATTCCAAGGTAGAACCAAAGAAGACATCAACACAACATTTCAAGATAGAACTAGAGAAAGAGATCTATGATAATGGCCAGAACTGGAAGTAATTTGTCGATCTCAAATGGTATTGATTTGAAACCGTTTAGTATTGATCGAATGATTGTTCAAAAAAGTTCTATTTAACTTAGCCGATAAACCGCTCGATAATCGTTAATCTGATACCAATCCGCCCGTTGTCTTATTGGATGGCTAGTAGATTACAACGTTTATAATCCGATAATCGATAAGCCGAACCGTTAAGCGTAATTATCCGCCCGATAAGCACCCCTACCCAAGAGGTAAGGTTCTAATCCATAGTCTTCAATTTCGAGTTTGGGTAAAGATGGGTGATTGAGAGTGTGATTCTTGGATGTGAGAGTATTAGTTATACATGCTTGTACCAATAAGGTTGTGGGAAGATTGTTGAGTTCAAATGGGTAAAGATTGGGTTGAAAATGGTAGAAATCTTCAAAGACTTTAATTGAAGATTTGAAAGGCAATCCGATGTCGGAATTTAATAATTTTTGTATGGTTGAACTCGTATCGGAACAGGTGTTTGGATTTTGTGAGTTTTTTTTGGATTCAAGATGTGGGTCCCATTGTTGGTTTTTAAAATATATTTTGGATTTTAATCCGAAAAATTTATAATCTCATATGGAATTAGTTCCTACTATTCATGTTGAGTATGTTGAATTGGTTTTGATTAGATTTGAAACTTTTAGACACGAATTCGCAAGGCAAAGGTTTATTGGAATCTTGAATTTGGTTGCAAAGCGAGGTAAGTGTCGTGATTAACTTGACTTGAGGGAATAGAACCGTTGAATTATTTGTTTTAAATCACGAATTAATTATTATATTAATTATTTATCTCATATTCCTTGCTCAATATTATGTCTTGAATCCCTGCTTTGATTGTTACATGCTTATTTGATTTGTGTGACTTAACTGTTACTTGACATTTTGCATACTAAATATTAAATTACCTATTTTCTCCTTAATTTCTACAATTAATTGCTACTTGTCATCACTTGTTTCCTAATTAAATCATAATTATTGTATGCTTGTTGTCTTATAATTTCATATTAATTGTTGCATTTATTACCGACGAGGTGGGTTGCTCTGATGGTAAGCACCCTCCACTTCCAACCAAGAGGTTGTGAGTTCGAGTCACCCCAAGAGCAAGGTAGGGAGTTCTTGGAGGGAAGGATGCCGAGGGTCATTTGGAAACAGCCTCTCTACCCCAGGGTAGGGGTAAGGTCTGCGTACACACTATCCTCCCCAGACCCCACTAGTGGGATTATACTGGGTTGTTGTTGTTGTTGTTGTTGTTGTTGTTGTTGTTGTTGTTGTTGCATTTATTGGAATAATTTCTTTTATAAGAAATTGTAAATTATATTATTTGAGGAAAGGAAAGTGAATATTTTGGAAGAGCGGGTTGCACGCCGCAACAGAATTGATTGAAATGAATATATTAGATAAGCGGGTTGCACGCCGCAACAGAATTGATTGAAAGGATATATTGAGGATGGGGTTGCACGCCGCAACGAGATTAAATGAAAATGAATATATTGTGGATCGGGTTGCACGCCGCAACGGAATTGAATATGAATATATTGTGGGATCGGGTTGCACGCCGCAACGGAAATTGGTTGAAATAATAATTGGTTATGACTGCCGAGTTAGCTTCGACTGCTGAAATGGTTTACCTGTTAAATTTCTATTTCTGTTTTCCTATTATTGTTACTATTATTATTATTATTATTATTATTATTATTATTATTATTATTATTATTATTATTATTATTGTGTACATGTTAATCTAAGTGACCTGCCTTAGCTCGTCACTACTTTGTCGAGGTTAGGCTCGACACTTACTGGGTACATGGGGTCGGTTGTATTTGTACTACACTCTGCACTTCTTGTGCATATATCGGAGTTGATCCTAGCGGCGCACAATAGACTTACTCGGATTCAGCTATTCGTAGGAGACTTGAGGTATAACTGCATGGCGTTCGCAGTTCTGAAGTCCCCTTCCACTTTATCATAGCTGTGTATTTATTTCAGACAGCTTTATTTTCATTCAGACCTTTATTTGTATTATTCTAGTAGCTTGTGCTCTCGTGACACCATTTATGTGATGATTTTTAGACATCGCTATTATTATGGATTAATCACTTTATTTCAAAATATATTTCCGCATTTATTTCTTTGTTATTAACTAAATTAAAATTGTTTAAAATGGCTAATATATTTCTAACGTTGGTTTGCCTAGCAAGTGAAATGTTAGGTGCTATCACGGTCTCGAATGTGAGAATTTGGGGTCGTGACAGATAGCTACTGTTGACAGAATATTAAAGAAATTACAACAAAAAGATATTGTGTACGTCAAAAAATCTAGTGAGAAAATCACATTGTTGAATTAGTTATTTGGGAATCATATGATGACATGCGCATCAAGTATTTTCACCTACCTCACTCTACAGGCATACCACTTGAGTTAAATTCGGGGACCGAATTTCATAAGGTGGAGATGATGTAATACCCCAATATTTTAAATGAGGACATATTGGACATTTAGCAAATAATTTAAGTCCAAAAAAAAGAGAAAAGAACAAACTAATAATTCAGGTAATTTCATGTAATTCTTATTCTTTTAAGACCAATTAATTTATATTATGATTCTTTATAGGACTAAGTAGAGATGATGTTGGGATTGGATTAAGAGTTTAAAAGATAAAGTTAAAGAAATTGGGAGGAATCCATGAGACCTTTCAAAGAATTAAGTGAGTATATTATATGAATAGGTGGTAATTGGTGGATTTTCTGGAATTGGTTTAAACTACAAGTAGCACGAATAAGTATAAATTGACGAATTAAGAGAAAAATATGAAACCTCGAGGGTTGGGTATTTTATATTAGCTATGAATTAGCCTAAACAAGAAAATTAACATGAGATCGATATTGATGTGATTATAGATTAATTGAAAAAAGTTGTACAAATCGCTTGAGGTGACGAGTTTGGTAGTTCGACACGAGTACTGTGAGTTGTAATCTTACCGCAACTTGTGTTTTCATAACCTGCATGGTTTATACATGATTTTAAAAATAATATTTGTTACCGAATGTTTGAAATTTTATATGGGACAAGTCCTTTACGTGATATGGTACTGAAGAGTTTACTTGAGATATTTACAGTTATCTAAAATATTTTCACTGTTACTAGACATGTTTTACTGTTATTTGAGATATGATTACTATTACCGAAATGGGATTACATGATATGATAAGAATTGAAATGCCCTGTATTATTTTGAAAATGCTTTCTTATGAATATTTACTGCTTACAAAGAAAAGTATAAATGGGAGGAGACTTTGCGTAGTTAACGACGGGTTCGTTAGACCTGTTACAACTTGTATTTACCGATTACCAACTACAGTTATAGCCCTCGCTAGTGGGAAGGTAGAACTAGCATACAGTTACAGTTTTCCTCATGTAGGGACCTACAATTATATTTGATTCATTTTACGAAGGGGTCCATACAGTGATACAGATTACATGATCCCTTCTCGGAAACCTCCCAAACATAAAGATTAATATGACATAGTGTTTACCGAGTTCATTACCAAATTGTTAAATTAATTTCTATTACACGAAAAACATGATGAGACTGATTATTGTTTATTGTTTCTGAAAGGGCATTCTTATGATATTTTCTATTTAATATACAAGCATGTTTTCTGACTTGTCCCAATTAAAATAATTGTGGTTAAGTGTTATTACTCACTGAGCTAGCGACTCACTCCCCGGTTGTTTTTCAAAGATAGCAGTTGGCGCAACAAGGGTTTCGTTAATTAGAGTACACGAGTCGATAGTTCCTGGTGAGCCTCACACTTGTTCGCGTGGGAGAAGAGTTTATTTATTATTATCGTCTTTTCTTTTGAACTCTTAGAGTCGCTCCATAGCCATTTTTATTAGTGTCATGGGTATTCATTCATTATATTGGACTAGTTACTAGTATTGCACTTTCTTTCATATTTCTGAGATGGTTTAAGTATTATTATGTTAGTAAAGTTGGTAATGTTGTTAAAAACTCGTTTTGCTTAGTTCAGGAAGATTGTGGTTGGTTTAGGTGAATATTGGTTGGTTGTATATTGTTTATGAGACAGAAAATTTTTGGATAGTCCTAAAAAAGGGAGACTCTATCCGATTTTCTGTAAAATACCGATGAGGCTTACTTAGGAGCACTTGCTCCTAAGCACCGATCATGATCCTAAATTGGGTCGTGACAATATATTATGAGAAAATCAACTTTCACCCCAAAGAATTACAAATAGTTAGATCATAGGTGATATTTGTTCTCAGTCTTCTTGGCCTTATTTATTTTTTTAAAGATTAAGACGTCTGAATCTGAATACATATATGAATGTCAAGATGTGTATTAAGATTAAGCCATTTGAATTTGAATAAACATTTGAATATTAAGATGTGTTTTAAGACCTGAAAACTAAATGATTAAGACTGTTTGTTTTTTAAACATCTGAAAATATAGAATATATCTTCATTTAAAAGTTACTAAACATAAATTTAAATAAAATACTAATCAATCGAATATTCTATCAATATATATATATATATATATATTATCTTTTATAATTTAAATGATGAAGTGGTCAACATCAGACTTCTTTTCTAAAAACATTTTCTCTCGGTCCCCTTTGGTCGC
>AWOL01S0040007.1:0-21469 GCA_000715115.1 Nicotiana otophora
ATAACGCAAACATCCTTAACTACCAAGAGTAGAACCATGTATGGAATACCATTATGTTTACGTTTCGTTACCTAAAGTATGCCAGAAGAAGGAATGACTAACCTTAACATACCTTTGTTAATAACGACTCAATATAAACTACCCATAGTACTTAAACATACATCAAGGTATTAGAACTATGGTTAATACCATGGAAGAACTTAAAAACACATTTCTAAGCTAGTAGCTCTTTTACGGAGAATTGGGAAGCACTTTCCCTATATTTCCTCACTTCTCCGAATAAAAAATAAAAGCAACAAACAACAACATCAACAATATAAACAACCAATCCTATCCATTCAACCATCAACAATGTAAGAATAGTTCCAACCATTCAAACAATAGTACAACGAGTGGCAAGCTCGGTTTGTGATTAAATCACCATAGTTTTAAACTTTTTCTTCCTTCCATAATTATTAACTACATTAACCGCCGAATATTCAATCACTCCTACTAATTCCGCTACAATACAACTTTAAAACGACCTCATAATAGTCCCACGAGTTCATCAACTCAAAACTGATTTTTAGATTACTAAAATACGTTTCCGACTTGTCTTTTCTTTCAAATCGAGCAACCAAACCAACAATACATTATTAAGACTCTTACCATATAAACTAGCCATGAATGCAACTTAAAAATAAGTTCACAACCATCCAACAATGATGCAATAACAAACAAGATACTACTCTTTCGAAACTCGCAAGTTCTAGTTTTTTCGATCGAGCTACAACTCGTAGAAACTTAGATAAGAGAAAGAGAAACATAAATTTACCTTGGACATAGTAGAACCCAATAAACCTAGTCCTTCATTATCCAAACCAGTACCCCAACGCAAGTACAAGAAGGAGAAAGGGAATCTAGCAAGTTGTCTTAATCTTTCGGCACTAGAATCACTTTGTATCACCCGAAATCACCTAGGGTTTGTGTGGGATTTGTGGGGGAAGAGTTGCAGGTGTTCAATCTGATGTTCTTGGTCTGAAAAATAAATGAAATAAACGAGTTAATCCAACCCTTAAAAGTCCCATTGGCCTCCTCTTTGGGGGGATTTATTTGGTCCCTTCATGTAAGCAAGTAGGTGAGATATGTCACGCCCCAACTCGGGGAGCGCGACCGGCGCTCAACCGAGTGAACCCGGTCAAGCAAGCATGTTAGATACTTTCTACCCAAACTCATTTATGAATAAAGAGAATACATATTTTTGTTAATTAGATAATAAGGAGATCATGTATACAATACCAATTCATTACCATAAGTTACTTCATTTTAAAGTCTCAAATTTCACACATTTTCATAGTCTGAAGTGGAACAAGTAATTCAAACACAACATAACTCGATTGACTTCCCCAGCTCTAATATACAATCTACACTATGTCTAAGGAGCCTCTAATAGATACAAAAGAGTTCTATGATAGTGTCGGCAACAAGGTCCCAACTATACCTCAAACTAATACACAAGGAACAAAAGATACATCACCCCGAAATAAAGTGGGGCTCACCAAATTGGCTGGGAAGAGGGTGTACCGCTATCACTAATCATTCTCCTATTGTGGAACCTCATGTATCCATTGAAGATGCAGTGCCCCGGGCAAAAGGGATGTTAGTACATATGGAATAGTACTAGTATGAATGACAAAACACCCTCTAAATAGAATGATAAATAATACAAGCAAGAACAATCATAATATCAGTGGAAGCCACAAACAACCTCAAACCTCAAATTAGGATCAAGGCAGTGTTCAAATAAATTTCTATATTTTAAGTTGGGAGATCTTTAGTACCAATATACCAGCATTCATAATACCAATACCACCGTACTTTTATCACGGAGTCCGATCATGACCCGATCGACTAGGCCGTCTCATCCAAGACATCAATCACAATCACAATTTCAATTACAATTTCTATCACAATCACCACCATGTGTACGACATGGCGTCCGATCACGATCCGGTCGGCTAGGCCGTCTCATCACAATAATGTGTGGAGCGACATCATCCTTTTCTACCAGTCATCTCGTTTCATACTTCTTTCACATCTTTTCATTTTATTGGCACTAGTGGCCATAATTATAAAATCATTCTTGGCACGTCGGCCATATTTAGTAATTCATGCTCACCCTTTTCACTTTCAAACATCATCATCATCATCATCATCATTAACAAGGCGTTTCAAATCAAGGTTTTTAGTACACATGTGAGCAATTAAGAGTCTTAGGCACATAGAGATTTTTTTACAAAATTTGGCATAATAGTCTTCGTTTGAACTTGACTTGAAGTCGAAATATTTTTAATGCACATCTCATACTTTGAACACATTCTCAAATGATAACATAACATAATAAAAACATTTGGGATACATATTGAACATATATCTTTCAACACAAGCTTATTCAGAATAGCCAATTTTATAATGAACAACTCGTGACTTACATAAATTACATGAATACTATGTGATTCAATTCTAAGAAAGGATTTTAGCCAACATACCTCGATTTGAGCTTTTCTTAAATTACTACAACGTTCCGAAAATCTTAGCAATCCCAATCTATTTTGAGACATAAAAATAATTGAATACAAATTAGGAAGATATTCATGGTTTCAACTCATTTGAGCATTTTATCAAACACTAGGTGTGTAAATTTGGCTACAAGGTTCTTCTACAAGATTTCCTTTATTCCACAACCCAATCTTTACTTATTTGCGCTCAACAATCTTTCCTCAAACTTTATTGGTACATGCAAGTATACATAATATTCTCACACTCAAGAATCATATTTCCAATCACCCATATTTTATCCCAAACTCAAAATTGAAGAATTGATGAAAGAAATTCTTACCTCTTTGAAATCCTAGCAAGATCCTTGTGAAATCTTCAAGCCTTGAGCAAGAATTGATGAACAAATGGCTAGGTCTTCTCTTTCTCTCTCTAAGATACTCTCACCTCTCTAAAACAAATATCAGATGAAGCCCTTAAAAATGACCCCCAAAGCCTTTTTTTATAAAAATTGGATCGGGTAAAATTTCCAAAACTTAAACTTACCGAAACTAGGTATGCGATCACAGACCGTGCCGCATCATCGATATGCAAAGCGCATAATGGTCGCGAAAATGATGCCAAAAAACTGGACTCTCCTGACCAAGTTTGCGATAGTACTGCAGTCCGCATACTTGTTCTGCGACCGTAGACTGGACCGCATAATCATATTCCAGATTTCCTCATACCAAGTCTGCGACTGAAATACGGTCTGCGAAGTGCATATGTGATCGCATAATGGACCGCAGAAATGACCTTCATATTCAACAATCTCCCTGCTTCAATTCGCGACAAATCTGCGGTCCGCATATCAATTCTGCGACCACAGAATGAACCGCAGAAATACCCTACACTTTCGAAGATTTTCTTCAACTCCCTAGCGCATTGTTCAACCCAAAAGTCCGAGCAGCGGCGAGCTCGAAGAATTTTTGCATTCCTCAAACACGTAAGCCTACCTCCGGCACCACGAAACCTTAAATTCCTTTACGAAATTTTATGGGGCCTTACAACACAACTACTTGTCGCCTACCAGTCTACGCAGTCTCGCGAAAACGCGAATATCTTTACTTCGATGATTCATGGACAAAGGCTTTAATGCATTGAAAACTAGACTCATAGACCTTTAATTTAACTGGTGGATCACCCTGCACCTACAAGTATATTGGGAGAAAGGCTCATTTATATTAAACCCAAATTTCAGTAAAATTTATGAACGTAACTTGTGATGTCTTTCGTCGACATTTGTTTCATAACTCGCTTGAATTCAAAACTTAATACGCGACTATCATACGACCAAAATACCTCATAATATCACCTTCTTATCATGTTAAGCACCCGAGTCTCATCCTAAAAGTACACGTTATAATATTACCAACTTTACGACTTTCGACGAAACTTATTTTCCTCGATTCGTTTAGTTTCTTAACCTTCCAACCCTATTGGTACTTGATGATCATGATCTTAAATATTTGTAACATCCAAGGTAACATGATTAACTTACTTTATATACTTTCAAAGTGGATCTCATAGCTTACACTAATTGACTTATGACATACTTATACGTACCAAAATATGAGGTGTAACAATTGGTCTAATTGCTATATGTTCTAAATGAGGACCGTGTATATGCAAGGTGAAGAGTGCATATGCATTTTCATAGGCTAAAAGCATGTGGGTGGGACTAATGTATTCATGTCTTTACTTAGTTTTTGCGATTATTTGCTAAATGCGATTGCTTATTTCATGATTTTACTCATTAAATATTTTTGCTTGATTTATGCCTATACCTACTACGTGCCCTTACTTGCTACATGTTTTTACCTGCTATTTGCATTTACATGCTGCGTGACTTTACTTATTACTTGTGTTACTTGTCACATGCCTTTACTCGTTTCATACTTCGTTCTTCTTTGTGGTATTGGATTGCGTGGCTATTTGATCGTTTGCATGTTAATAATCTTGTTTGGATCCTTATTACGTTACATGAGTAAGATTAGCTCTAAAACTTGGGGTTTGACATTTCTTCGTTCTAGTCCATCTTTCCTTAGTGAGTTATATTATTTCATTCTCCTCGATATTTAATATGGATTTTGCTATATTTTGATGTGTTGTTGAATGATTCGTGTAAATTGATATGCTGGATCACGTTGTCGACGTAATAATAATTTTTAAGGATCGTTGCTCGTTATAATAATATTTGGTGTATCAGATCGGGTTGTACACCACAACGTATATTATTTTTATATTTTGGTGGTGTTGTGATTTAGTTCTCTATGTGAGTTGTAGTTATGTAGTTCACGAATGTTGTTCTCCCTCGTTGTTGAGATACTGAAAAAGAGTTTGGTTGGGTATTTTAAAGACATTATGTGAGTTGAAGTTATGTGGTCCCGCGATGGAGAAGAAGAAAATTTGGAGGGGCAGCTATTGCTCTTTGTGAACGTAAAGCAGGTCCCGCGAACGCGATGGAGGACATGGCTCCTCTCTGCGAATGCGATGGTATCTCCGCGAACACAAATAAGGAATAGGAAGGGGCCGACATGACTTGATCTAATTTCTAAATAATTCAAGGTGGCTTAACAATTAAATTATAAATATGGCATGCATTCCTCACGTGAAATATTTCACGAAGTGGTGGGTGTTGATGCAATTTTAATAGTGAAATAGTAGCATTGTTGTTAGAAGCACTATCAAATGACATACACAACTTTTTCTTCAAGATTGTAAAATATAGCAACTTCATGGATAGTATTACTTATAAATGCACCAGTATGACTTTGATCTTCATTATATTGTAAAGCAATAATACATTTTTGCATACAAAAATTATCGTCTATCCAATGGCATGTAAAGTCAAATATTCATTTTCATTAACATCACGACAAATATAGTAAGAGAAACTCTACAAGGAAGACTAGCGAACAAATAACAGATATATGTCTGATATTGTCAAAAAAGCCCATGCAATAGGGTGGTTATCTACTATGTGCCTACGAAGTTGACCCGTTCCCCTTGCTTACCTTCGGTCTCATGTTTATAAACTTCCTTACAAATAGTACATCTTACATAATTTTTATCTTTTTCTACTCTTTCAAAAAATTGCCA
Organism: Nicotiana otophora; assembly: GCA_000715115.1. NCBI lineage: Eukaryota > Viridiplantae > Streptophyta > Magnoliopsida > Solanales > Solanaceae > Nicotiana > Nicotiana otophora. The sequence continues at coordinate 5,677 of AWOL01S0040007.1, forward strand.
ACACTTACTTCCTAATCTTCGATTCTTCTTAATAAGGAGGGGAGGCCTACCTGTATTACCATGACCGCTACCCCTAGTATTTAACTAGCAGTACCAGATGTAGGTGGTGATGTTTCAAGATTATGAGATGACTGAATATCATCTAAATTATCATCTACACCATAATCTTCTTGAAGTTGTTCATAATCTACATTTAAATTTTCAGGTGAACTTTCAGAAATATGTGTAAAGCTACTAGAAGAACCAGTGTCACCTTTTGATCTTTTAGTATTTTTACTCTTACTAGTACCACCCCTACTAGTACACATTTTTTTGGCTGCTCTAAAGATATCCATTATGTAAATTAAATTGAAAAAATTAAATTAATAATTCTAAATAATAAAATAAAAATAAACACCAAAGAAGAGAAATGGACGGAACGAGTGTACCGGGAGTCCAGATGTCGCACTAAATTTGATATCACACTTCAATTGATAATTGTGATTTTGTAGTGGCTACCGTAAATAATTGATACTTGAAATAATAATTAATTGCGAACTTGAGAGCAATAAGCAATTCAATAATCAAGAGGTAATTGAGAGAGAATCAAAGTAGAAGAAGAGCGCAAGTTGTGAGAAAAAATAAAAATGATCGGGGCTATTTATAGTTTTTAAAAGGTTAAAAAATATAATTTATCAATTATTAGGGGTGGGGGACTATTTTATTAAGGGGTAGGCCGAAATAGCTAAAATTGCAAAAATTGGTCATTGCCCAACGGTCAAACAAAAAACAATTACCCAACGGTAACCCTACTGGACCGGCCTGGAACCCGATAAAAACCCGTGAACGAGTTACCGGGCTAGCCGGGTTCTGATGCACCAGTAGCCAAAAATGGCCCGACCCTGTCCGGCACAACCCGCCCGACCCACATGAAGAGAGAGTTTGTACCTTATTGTCCAAGAAAAAAGTACCCCAGGGTTCCTTGTAGAAGCTAGACATCTAAGTTTTCCTTAATTGGGGGTCAAATTTAAATAAAAGTACTCCAAGTAATTAAGAGTAAGCTTAATTCTCAAAAACAGAATTCTTTAATCGACAGTGAGCCTTTACCTATCTATATATGGAATTTTTGAAAATTCTTTTGTTGTCTTCTCTATGTAGAATGAAGACTATATACGCTCATGTTTATCTCCCACAAAGAGTTGTTTTTAGTTTTCCTAAAGAGTAAAAGAAAAACGATAGACAACATCTCAAAGAACGTCGGCAATTTTTTGAAGTGTTTAACGACCAAGTACTTACTAGGATATTTTTTTGTTACTTACTCTAGTGTAAGCAGGAGTTTGGGATTAAATAATTCATGACAACTATTTTACCACACTGTTCTTATAAACTAGTAGAAACTGAAGCTCCAGCTATTTTACATTGCACAGAGAGTCCTCGCACCTATTTCATCGACTCACCACTGAAATAACATTGTTCTCATAAACTATAAACAACAAAGAATTAACAACCAAACATTGAGGCTCCAACATATCAATTGTGCTTCAATGTAGTGATCACAATAACTTGTGTGTGTTTTTGGCTCCAGACACAAATCTTGTGAAACCGCTGTGTAGGTAAAACCTGACAGCCTGCTCATATTTTGACCTTCTTCAGTCTTGTAAGGACTCCCTACTTTCCTTGCTTCCCTCGGCAGCATCTTCATTAGCTTGACTGACCCTTTAATGTTACCAGGGCACAAGCTATCTAGTAACCAAAATGATGTTTGCAGCAATTACAGCCAAAAGTACTAGATACAAGAAACTCTATCAGCACAGCTTTGCCGAAGCCGCTGTCCAAAATATTATCTCACCGTACTGCATTCATTACAAGCAAGAGATGAGTCGCATATAGATACCATGGATTAAGGAATAACTACTTTGGTACAGTATTGAGGTTATTTAAGATATACGCGGAAAAAAACAATAATTAAAGCAAACTAAGCAATTCACCGTGTGCTTATATACCTGACTTAGAATGTTGAGCTGAGGGCTTAAATTACCCTTGTTGCAACTATTCTCTCTAGCTTGTTTTTGCTTTAGCAGGATCACGACCGAACTGAATGACGATAGGTTTGCCTTTAAAGACATACCCATTCACCAGATTCTGCAGTCATTCACTTCTTTGTATTAAATTTTTACAAGCACCATCAGGTGTAATATACACCTTCACATAATTCTAAGTTTAGCACCCATAACATCAGCTAATTTCTAGATAGTTGGATGTGATATAAATTAAAGTATATGACAAATGATTTCCTTCAATCCATATAACACATTTTTAGGCAACTTCAGGAAACTAACCATATACATGAATAATCTCGCGTTAAACAACCATTGGAAATTTGACACAAGTTCACAATTAAATTCAGAAGGTTTCTCACCTTCTGAATAAATCTATGATTTTGCTAGAATTAGGTTGAGAACTGTTGAGGTAGGCACTTGCACCATTAAGGTACACCAAGAACAAAACCTTAATACCAACTGCTGGAGTTGAACAGCAAATTTTATCAGCTTAGTGAAATTTGAATAGGCATCATAGAGAGGAAGAAATAGCTTTGATACGGAGTAGTATTTTAATAATGGAAGCATGATTCTTCTTTATTTTATAATTAAGATTAGATTGAGAATTACTATTGTGCCATTGTAGATAAATACCTCCAACTTTATCAGGTTCTTTCAAATTTCATGAACAAATATTTTTCTTCCAGTGGAAGGATAACCTATACAAGCAGTCATTCCAAAATCAGGCTCAGACCAGTAACTTTAAGAAATACATCAAATGAAAATTTTACTACGTATAGACCATCAAAGGAAATGAAATGAAGACAAGAAGCAAATTTAAATAACATACTAAAGCATCTTGAGCAAGTTCAACCGAGGGAAATGTAACAAAAGCTTGTCCACGCATTCTCCCTTCCTGGAAATGAAATCAGATAATCATCAGCATTTAAGTCATGAATAAACAGCAAATTAGCAGTGGAAAGGGAGTACTGATTACTATCTCACCCTTCTACATGAGAATACAATTTTTATGCCACAGGACAATCTATCTTTTGGCAACAGAACATATGGAACTAGAAAGGAGTACGTCAATTTTGTGGTCTGGATCAGGTAAGAAACAGACCAACAAAATGGCACTGGAATGAAGAAAGTGAAACTTATGGTTAAATAGAGAAGTAGATTACCAATTGATTTTCTCATCAAGTTTATGAAATTGGCCCTAAATTAGCTTTAGATATAATGAGCAGATAATGTTTAACCAGTCCCCTGACATCATACCCTTCACCAAGCAGGGAGTTCGTGCTAATTGTACAAAGTGCATCACACCATTTAAGTCATCAATTCAGTTAAATCTTCCTCAATTGTTCCAGAAGAAATATAGAGACCAGGGTTTGGTTCATTAAGAGTGTCATGATTTTTGTTATCAAGAAGCAACTAAGGAAAAAGGAGAAACATTAAACGGAAGAAAATGTGATGAGAATATCAGTAACACAACCTTTCAAGCCTTGTAACGAAGATAGTCAGTGATATCATTAACCGCGCTAGCCTCGGTATGGAAGTCATACTTGAACGTACTGCTCATTACTTCCCTCTAGACCTAGCAGCTATCAAAGCTCCATCTACGAATGGAAATTTTTCCAGATGCTTCACACGAAGAGAGGTCATTCTCCCCTTCGTATAGATAGAAGAACATTATAAACTTTCTTTCAATCTTCCTTTGACTGGGTTTATCACTCTCTTTCACCAAACTATTTATCATTCTAACTCAAAACTCCTGAGCTTAGAGTCTCAATTTATTGTCAGCCAATGCCAATAGAACCTAATGGGTGGCATTATGTAGCTGACTGGCACTGTAACCAGCTTGCCAGATTGACAATTTTCTTTATGTAACAGAAGACTTTACAATTTTAAGAAGCACACATATTCTCAATGGGCCCATGTATGACATATCACATATCAACCAAACCAACAGAGGAGCCATGTGCCACAAAAGTGGAGCCAAGACCTCACATCTGATGATCAGATAAGGTGATTCAGATAGTGTTACTTATATTTTTCCAGCATATACTCCCAAAAGAATTTGAGATATATCAAATAGTGGATATATAAAGCTTCAAGTTTTCACAGTATTATTAAAGGTAGAGAAATACAGATGAACCTCACCTGCATTAATTTCACTGCCAGTCTGGATTTAGCTTCATCAATGCTTCCAAATAAAGATCCTGCAAAAATTATAGCTGAGAAGAAATATAATGGTTCTAGTGCAAAAACAGGAGTTTCTAGTAAGTAGCATATATCCATTGAAGTAACTTCTGGTTATCCATTTTTTTGAAGGGGAAAAAAAAAGCTGTCGAGGTATTGAACTACAAGGAACTCTGAGGAAGAAGTCAGAAAAATGTGTTTTAACTTGTTAGTGGATATGTACATTAATGCTTACCAAATATGAAGTAAAAATCATCAACAACCACATCTTTTGCTAAGTTCTTCAAGTACAAGATAGGAGAAGGATTACCAGCACAATAATTCTGCATAAAGGAAAGCCCATGAGTTAAATATCAATCAGCGCTTTGCTGGGGATGTCCAAGAACCAACTTAATGCTTGGCTTTGCTCATTAAAAAAAAAAAAATTGATTTACTGATTACAAAAAATGAATTAGTATAGCACAATTTATAGAGTGGAATTCAAAGTAATTAGCCAAAAGCCTCTACACTTAAGAATCTTTAAAAAAAAAATTAAAATAGGAAAGCAGGTGTTTGGTCAGAACACTCGGATCTCTAATTTACATATTTCACCAGTGACCTAGTTAGTATTTAGAAGTTAAACAGATAGGACTCTTTTTCCATGATTTTTAGTATTTTATTTCTGTCATACCTAATTTTCAAAAGTGGTAGTTCGTACCCCATCTTCATGCAAATTCCACACTTCTATCTTAAATTAATCTATTCATTTGTCTGATACAGACCAACATTCATCAAGTCAATCATCATCAATAAGACTAGGTGGGAAATGATACCCCTAGAGGCATACTTAAGAAAATTAAAAAATCAATAAGTTTTGTTGTATATGTTGAAGGAATGCAAAAGATTTAAAATAGAGTTCATATCCGATAAGGGTACCAAGAACTACCATAGAAAAGTAAAATCTAGGAAGTTTTGTTGTATATGTTGAAGGAATGCAAAAGATCTAGCATAGAGTTCATATCCGATACAATGTTTTTCCTAAACCATAAGTATAGACTCTTCAAACATCTAGATTTAACATTAACTATGTTTTCTCTCCTATTATTAAAACATCTGTTATTCCTTGTTATTTCTCTCCTGCCAGATATTCCAGAAAAAGTTGCAGTGGGACTTTCCTCCAGAAAGTCTTCATTGTAAAATTGTTCCAAAGTCTTAAAGATATCCTCTCTCAAGATGTGCCAACAGTTTTGAAAGAAGGCCATATTGAAATCTTCGGGCCCAGGCGCTTTGTCACCATTCTTGATCACAGCATCAAGTTCTTCAAAGGTGAATGCCCTTTGCAGCCATTTACTATCTTCTATGGATAAGGTTCCAAGGATTGTCCTATCCCTTAAGGAACTAAGTCATCCCATTACAAGACCTTGCCCTACATCCACTTCATTTAGCTCTTAATAAATTAACTAATGAATATCCTAAGAAACATGAACAACCAAGTAACAGGATCACAGCAAAAACTGAAAAGACTAACTGCAAATCCAATCTGCACACAAGCGGTTCATGGGAAAAAGTAAAATGCCCAAACTTCCAATACCTTAAACATAGGAAGCGACAGAATCTCTTCTGGGGGCAATCTTCCACTTTTTAATTCTTCAAGGGTCGCAAAAGGTTTATTATCATTCTCTTTATCTTCCACTGGCAATGATATTTCCCTCATGTCACCCTTCTCTTCATTTTGTACCTGCTTAGGTGCTACTTTAATCTGCAAGCACAGCGATCAACAACGTAGTATCACAAACTTCAATGAAGAACAAAGGGGGAGGAAGGCTTTTGGAGATGCAAGGCTATCACCTGAATTATTGGGTTCTTTTTCTTAACTACTGGCATCTCTTTAGGAACCAAGGCAGCAGCTCTCAATCCAACAGCTTCATGAGCAACATCCTTGTCAACTGCAGGGCCTAAGATAGCTTCACGTCTGGTACGCTTTTGTTTAGGCCCGCCAACATTACTCTAATAGCAAAAGGAAATAGTTTAGGGTGAAAAATGAAAACACAAGGAACAAAGACAGAAACTTTAAGCCTGAGATACACTGCATAGACCATTAAAATTTAAGTCGGCTCCCCAGTATCGTTGAGCTTTTATACATTATATTTAAAGTCCCAGTTAACTGCATTTACCAAATTCAATTCAAGAGTAAACGGATGCCAAACAGCATAGGAAATATCACCTCATCTGAAGACTCCATTTCTGATTCACTACTTGATAAATTTTCCATTCTACTCTCAGAAACTGCTGGAGGAGGTGGAGGAGGTGGAACAGATAGGGAAGTTGGTAGAGGTGGAGTCGGCAGAGCCATCCGAAATGGAGCTGGAATATTCATCTTGTTCATCAAGTGTAAGACCTATAACATGCCACAACATAGGTATAAAAAGATGTTAGATAGACAAGTAGACAACACACACGAATAGCAAGGAAATGAGAAATATGAACTTGAGAAGCAGAATGGAAATAGTATAGATAACCTGTGTGTAGAACCGAGGAACAGCAATGAGAGCATTCACAATATTTGTAAGTATATGCCCATCAGGTGGGGGGTAAACATATCTGAATCACAAGCAGGATAGTCAGCATTATGAAGAATAAGCAGAAGCTGGTACTGTTTATGAGTACATATGAAACTATATAAAGAACTATCAAGTGCTAGATCAAGCAGAATGACTGTCTAAATCCTCTTAATACTTTAGCTTCTTCTTCTCTTCTAGTTTTCTATGCATATACCAAACAGAACAAGAATAGAGTCTATAGTTTACAAGTCAAACAAAGCTGGCATGCCTACAGACATGAGAAATATCTGGCATACAGGGATGATGCTAATCAGCTGTGATGTAAAGGAAAATCATGAGAAATGTTGTAATGTTTAGGTCATGGGATGTTCAGGACAAAGAGAATGAGGAGCTACTTCTAGCCACTTATCCACCAAATCTGGATAGAAATTTAAAAAGATGGTTAAAAAAATCATGAAGTAGCTGAAAACATACTCGAGGTGAGGAGGAAATGGATAATCCACCCCAAGTCTTTCAGCAATGGGTTCGCTGCCAGGATAAGGACCTCTTCTAGATCCTCCACCAAATTCTTTAGCAGTAGCATCGTTGATCAAAGAGACAGAGTCTTCTACAATCCGAGGTTCACTTTGTCGATATTTATCTCTCTCTATGCTTTTATTAGCTCGTTCAACTGCTAATGTTTTGCCAAGAAACCGTACCCTAACAACCACAAAACTTGGCAATCAGTCTTGCTTAATTTCCAAAGATAAATATAAATAAAGAGGAGCTCATTTGAATATATTTTATCTAAGATGATCACAAACAGGATACTCAGAAGATTCCAAAGAAACAATACCCATTCAAATGCTGTTGCGCTTGATGTGCCAGACTTTCATCCTTGAAATCCACAAACACACAATTCATCACTCTGTCCAGGAAACATAAGATCCAGATTCAAACCTATTTATGTTTAAATCATAAAATATGTGATACTAGAGCTCAAGAATCGAGTAGCATTCATTTCATTTTTTTAACAGGTAAATAAGTACTTTTAAATAACAACTTTTAATAAGCAGTCAAGCACAAAGTTAGTGCTTAAACATTATAAAGAGGTGTTTGGCTTGGCTTATTTTAAGTGCTTATTAGCTTTTAAGTATTTTTCTAGTTTTTTGTGATGGTAGGCTAGAAACTCATATTTTAGTCATAGTTTGCACTCTAATCACTGTATTTTACTTGGGGTTGAGCTTAAATAATGGTGATTTGCGCTTATTACGTGTTTTATACCTTGCAGTAAATGATTCCGAGCTATTAAGATAATTTGGAGCTAATTTGAACAAGTTAGAGCTTTGAAGTCTGAGTAAAAGCCCAAGAAATAAAGTCGGGATCACGTTCGGGGGTCGAGGACCAAGTTTGGATGTCAAAAAGTGAGAAAACAAAAATCACTCTAAGAAAATTGCACTACCGCGTCGCGCCACGCGTAGCGGGGCGCTAGTGCAAAATTAATGCCGAGTGTAAGAATCAACTCTTTGAACTTCTCCACAGGCGCACCGCGCATGTGCAAATTTTAGAGAGTATTTCTCCTACTTCGGCTTGAAAAGGATAGTTTCGTCCGGGCCCGTTCCTACATGATATAAATATACCAAAAACACGATTTTTAGAGGATTTTTGATCTTGGAAACTTTGGGAGAGCATTCGAGGCTACAAGACACAGAATTTCATCATCTTTCCATCAATTCAATACGGGAGTTTGGATTGTAACGTTAGATTGATGCTTTCTTACTCTTTAATTATAATTGTGATGACTTCCTCCATGATTATGGAGTAGATTACCTTAGGGTTTGACGGATATGGTATTTGATATTATTCGTGGATTTTAACTCAAGTTCTTTGCTTGAATTCTTTTATGGAGCTTTGAATTGTTACAACTTTATTCACCGGTTTATTTAATCGAAAGAGAAATATTTTGGTGATTATATTTGCATTATTTTGTTTGATTTAATTCAATGATTCTCTTAAGTAATCGAAAGAGCTTGTGAATTGTTGATTAAATCAAGTTAGGAGAATATTCGAGAGACGTTTTCCTGAAGACTAATCCATTGACGCATGCTTGCATATTTTCACAGTGCTTATATTAGTTTACCTCGTAGAATTAAGATTTAATTGAGAGAGAAGTCTTGACTACACGTTTGAACTAATCATCGAGTGAATTTGTGAGAATCATTAGAACATTAGAATGAATTAAACTAGAGTTAAATCCCAAATAGCCATCTTGCACCTATCATGTCATGACCCTTATTCTTCACATTGATAAGAAACCAACTCTGCTAATCTCTAATTCTCTGCAATCAATTGTCAATTGCTTTATTTTAGTAGTTAATCATAGTTCGTAATCAATCCAAATCAAGTTTTGATCATCCTGAATAGCAGCTAAACCAAAAATTACTAGAGCGTTGTTTAAATCACATCCTTGTGAAGACGATAATTTAACTATACTATCTTTGGCTAGCGAGCAATAACTTTGTGTTGTGTTTTGAGCTCGTCAGTTTGGCAATGATAAAAAGTGCTTAAAAGCACATACTTTTATGAAAAGTACAAATATAAGCCAAAAGCCAAAAGTTAGGTATTACCAACTTATGGCTTTTAGCTTATAAGCTACTTTTTAAAAGCTAATCCAAGCACCCTCAAGGTCAGGACCCCACCTATACATTAGCATTAACTTCATATCTAAGATGGCTAAAGAAGATTTTTGAAGAATTAGGCGTTACCTAAAGAATTTTGAGCGCCAATTAGTGCTAATCAAGGAATTTTGCCCATGACTTGCACAGAAACTGCTGGGGATAATCCTGAGCGTTTTTTTTGGGGGGGAGAGGGGGGCGCTTAGAGCATAAGCTTTATGAGACATTCCATATATGCCTCAGGTTTGTTTCGCGAACGCCTTGCAGTGAGGCGAGTTCCTAAAAAAGTCTTTTTAAGGACTAATCACAAGCACATTGATATATACAGAAATGTATGTCTGGATCAGACACTCAAGATCTTGCGAGTCGGAACAAAGTTTATTTTACGGGGGCGGCAGGACCTTTACCCTACGGCACTGGAAATTTCAACCAGAGACGTAGTATCAAGATCAAAAAGAGCAGGGCATGTGCACATAAATAATTTATTGAACAGGTAGCACACCCAAATATAGATTCCGCTCAAGAGATATATACATGATAAAATAATTCAGAGCTCCCACAGCAATGTACGGGGATGCTTTACGTGTACCTACTGTTTGGTTATCCTTCAACAGGGAAAAGCAAAATATGCTAGTCTTATCTTTTAAGATGTAGAATTAACCATATACAGTTTGACACTGTTACATATCTGTTATATCCGTTTAAAGGTCATTACTAACCAATGTCTAGCAACATCAATCCCGAGTATAATTTGTGCATTGGTAAACTCAAGACATAAAATTGGAAAATTCATGCAAACTAATGGATTGCGAAATCAGGTAAGCTAACTATTCTTTTTTTTTTTAATAACCGTGGTGTCAGCCCAGCTTGCGCGCACCTCGACTAATTCCACGGGATACCTGCCACCAGCAACAGGTACCAGGTAATTCTACCACCAAGGCTTGGACAGATGGGAAGAAATAATCTAGTATTTTTTATCTCCATTGGGGCTTGAACCTGAGACCTCATGGTTCTCCGCCCACTTCATTGACCACTAGGCTACACCCTAGGGTGTGTAAGCTAACCATTCTTTGATAAGTAATATTAAAGGCGAGTATCTAAACAATTTGAGTATAAGATGACAACTAGTTGATTCGCTATAAATAAAAAAGAAGTTGACAAGGACAAAGAAAAGGGATCAGAAACACATCATAGTTTCAGGAAGAATCACAATCTCATTAAATCACCAAAAATCTACTTTTTAGAAAGGCAATACAAGTCAGAAAACATTAGTATAGAAGAGGTTCCTTGAAACCAGTTGTCCAAAACAATATGTTGTGAGAACATACTTTTTCTAGTTGTATTAACTTTAGAAGTCACAACGAAAGTCAATTCTTAATCGAGCCTAGTCCCGCTAATTCATATCCTCACACAAAAGAACAATTTGCCATCATTTTGGATTGGGGAGAGTAATAGGAAACTTGAATAGGAAAAAGCAGCTTTCACCTATGAAAAGAGGCCTTAGTCTGGTGGTTAATGTTGAAGTGCTTAAGACTACAAGCCTCAAGCTTAAAACCCATCTAGGTGTGAATACGCATCTAACTCATATTATGCTCTTTCTACTAGTTTGTTCTAGAAGCAGGGGCGGATGCACATGGGTGGAGGCGGTGCCGCTGGAAAAAATATTAAATGTTTATACTAATATTCTGAAAAATGAAGCAAGATATAGCAATGACACTGCTTCATGTTAGAGAGTACTTCTTGGTCTGCTGGTCAAGCTCGTATTTGGGCTTGTAAAGGTCGTAGGTTCAAATCTAGACCTAGACATTCTATTTTTTGAAGATCTTTGAGCGAACATTTTTGTTAAAAATTTGAGGCTAAGGAGAATTGAACCTACATCTCCCTTTGCAGTAATATTCAACTAAACCATTGGGAGAGGCTTTCAACTTGTGAAAAAATAATATTAAATAATACTTATTTATTTTTCTTATTTATGTAGATACGACACAGCTTACAAAAAGTTTTACGTATGCCCCTGTCTATAAGGAGCCGATTTCCTCCGGTCAATGGTGCGAAAATACAGTAGACATATTCCCGTTGATTTTTAAATAATACAAATTACACCAAACAAATAAGCACATGAACAGTTTTAAGAACATAAGAAAGCCAACCTTCTATACTGGGTATTAAAAAAAAAACTAAAAAGTAGCAGTGAAATTGATAATTAAGGAATCATTCTTTGGAATACCTGCCACTAGTACAAGGACGAATAGAAGATGCGCCGTAATTGGAGAGCAATCTAGAAAGGGTTTCATGAGGAACTGCTTCTGGAAGATGCCGAATCAATAGGGTACACTCTTTAGCTTCCTCCCTCGGCCAATGATGAAGATGAATCCCAGTCGTGTAAGCATCCATTACAGTTCCTTGTACTCACTGAAGTTCTATGCTCAACAAAAATGACAGTCAAATTTTGGTTGACAAATCACAAAACAGTCAAATTTGGGTTGACAAATCACAAAACTTCAAAATGCATTGAGGCAACGAAGGGATTTGGATGGCAATGGGGAAGTGCGTGTACTGCGCGGGCGGGTCGAAATCAAAGCCCATATTAAGATCCACTTTTTTAGTTAGACTATTTTGATTACATTATAAATTAACGAAAACTCACAGGAAATAATAGAAAAGGGACCAAAATACAAAAAAAAAATCTTCTTCAAGCCACTTTTGCATAATGTGCAGCAATTGATGTGCCGATGGTGTATTGTGCATCGCAAACGCAAGCTAGTCTCGCATTCGCGAAAGATAAATTGGGGAAGGGCTGTTTTCTTCTACGTGAATGCGATGGATGGCTCACATACGCGATGTCTGGGGGAATTGGCCTTCGCGAACGCAGTTGTTCTCACGTGAACGTGTAGGCCTGGACTTGTTGGGAAAGCTGTGAGATTTTCTTCATCGCAAACGCGACCAGTCGATCGTGAACACTGAAGATTAGGGGCAATGCCTTCGCAAACGTGAGGAAGCCTTCGCGAACGCGATGGCCAGATTGAGAGGGGCGATGATTCGTGAATGCGAAGAACACCTAACGCTCACGTATTTAAAGGGCTGAAATTTGAGATTTAACCACTTTCACTATTTTCGAGACCTATATCACAGATTGAGAGATTTGCATCCCAACTTTGATTCGGGTGGTTTGGTGGCTTGTTCTAAGAGGGAAATTGTGTTGGATTATTAACTTGGTTTAAGGAAAGAGGTAAGTATCGTGGTTAACCTTTACTTAAGTAATTTAGGTGTTATTGGTGTCACGCCCCAACCTGGGGAGGCATGGCCGACACCCGGTGTCGTACTTGCCCGAGTGAACCACTCTGTAACTCATGATCGTTCGACAAAAACTAGAACATACATAGGCCGACTTGGCTGAACTCATTCTTTCTATAACTATCATGGGCTAACATGGCCACTGCCACACCTCCTTTTTCGAAATGGGATTATTTATTTAATTTAGAGTCGCCACTTAGAATAATTTTTATGGTGTCCCAAGTCATCGATTTATTTTAAAATCCCAAATCGAGGAAATTTGATTCTGTTTAAAGTCTGCAAAAACCAGAAGACAGGGTAAGGAATTCTGGTAACCCGGGAGAAGGTGTTAGGCATTCCCGGTTTCGATCGCTTTTAATCATACCTGGCTTAATTAAATTGTTTAATTACGCATTTTTAGAACCTATGTGCGCTTTACCTTTTTTAACACTTTTAATTATGGCGTTATGGATTTATCTTCGAAACGGATCACATGTGCGTAAATCCATTTTATTTGGGGCGCTGAAATCATGTCATGCGTACGTGTACACAATTAATCACGTTTTATTAATTATCAAGATTGTTTGGCCAAAGTCGCGCGAACGCGTACTTTGATTTATTTTGGAAAATCATAATTATGTTACCCGAACGTATACATAATCACGATAATAGATTATGAGCGTGCCTAAAGCGAACTACGATGTTCATGAGTTATTGGACTAATTTCCTAAACATTTCTTGCTACTGCTGCAAGCCAAAACATCGTGCGACATCTCTTTTTCAGTTCTTCTCTTATTCTCTCAAGGTAAGTTTCTCTTCTCTTTCTTCTCTGCTCTTACTCTTCTGCTTTTCTCTGCTTTACCTGCTTCCTCTCAACTCCTCTCCTCTTTTCTCGTCTTCTCTTTCTCTTCTTCTTTTCTCTATTCTGCCCTGTTTTCTATGTTATACTGCTCTATTTTTTTTAAAACTGTTGTTCACTGGTTCTGCCCTGTTTTAACAATTCTGTTTGTTTTTGTTGGTGATTTTAGTAAATTCTATCTTATTATTCAATGGCATCAAGCCAAAAAAAAGATCCAGCTTGGGCGTATGGAGTTGCAATTACAGTAGCACAAAAGTCCAATCTTATTTTAAGAATTGAAACATTTGCTTAATATGTTATTTTTATTAAGTTCTTGGTCATTTATCTATGCCTACTTAATATTTTTTTATCTATGTACTAAATTGCACTTCACATGAAAAAGGTGCGCGCTTCGCTTCACGCTGCCTTCTCGCTTTTTTCCGCTTCTCGCTCTCCAAAACACTGGGCCTAGTGTTCCACTTCTTTGCTTATTTTCTCACAAGCCTTATCTTCAACACATTCTGCTTTTTGATTCATTATTTCTAGGTCTAACGACGTTTTAGGATCTGGGCATGAAGTCCGCAAGCATGACATGTTATTAAAATCTGTATTAACAGAAGTGAAAAGAGAATGAGAAAGGTGACAAGATTAAGAAAAGAGACATTCCTAGAAAATGAAATATTAGTTTCATTTAATTGATTTTTTTTTTGAATTTTAAAGATAGAAGGGTTTTCATCGGAAAGTAAGACAATAATGTAAAACATCCGGATTACATCCTGAAATAATCTGGACGCAGAAAGGATAGCAAGACCGGCTACAGAGTCTCCCGTTTGATGGGGGACTTTCAGGTTTGGCGACCATTTCTTTTTGCTTTTCTTCTGTCTCGGCAATGGATGTAATGACCTTCAGTGCCAGATCAAATTCCTCATCTTCACGAATCATTCCGACAATTGTCCATTGGTGTGAACATGCAAAGGATTGTTCATCATATTAGGGGCCTCTTCATCCCTAAGCCTTGACCTCGATGAGGTCTTCCACTGCTCTCTTAAGAGTCCAACAGTCTTCCGTATCATGCCACACTGCTCTAGAGTGGTATTCACATCTAGCATTAACCCGGTGCGAGGGGGACTCAGGGTTTGGCATGTTCGGGGCTATTGGCTGCAGTAGACCTAGCCTGACTAGCTTTAGAACAAGCTCGAGTATGTTTCACCAACAAGGGTGAACTGATTCCATCTCGGGGGCTCTCTTTTTTTACTTTTTTTTTTCTTTTTGTTGTTTTCGCTCTTTGTTTTTCTCTGTTATTTTCTGTCACTCTTTTCTTTTTCACTCAATTTTTTTTTTCACTCAATTTATTTATGGCTATGATCGAATCCGATGGGGATTGCCTACGTATCATGACGCCGCATGAATCAAATCTTGCGTAGTTCGGGCAAATCGAGAATAAAGTAAAAAAAAACTAACTCTTTTTTTTTACTCATATACAATTAATCCCATAAAAGATGCTAGTAAGGAAACATATTTCGGTTTTTTTTTGAAAAACAACTTCTAAAAACAGTTTTGTTTTTTGCTTTTTTTTTTCGGAATCTTCGAAAGAAATACTTTTAAAAAAATATATATTTTGAATTATTTTTTTAAAAAAATTTAAAAAGACAATATTTTTTTGGATTTTGATTTTTTTTTTAAATTTTGGGAGAAAGATTTAAAAAAAAGACGAAAATATTTTTTGGAATTTTGGATTTGACGTCTCTAAGAAAGACTTCTAAAGAAAGAATTAAAGAAAAATATTTTTTTTGAATTTTTGAAAATTGGGGGTCGGAACCGACGAGGTTTGCCTACGTATCTCACATCCGATGAGAATCAGACACGCGTAGTTCAGTTAAAACCAACTATATTTTTTTTATATTTGTAAGAAAATTAATCTTTAAAAACCATATGCACTAGACCACATCATTTTTTCTCTATTCATTCAACTGATTTATGCTAAAGTCGGTCGACATGCAAGCCGCCCAAATAATGCAACAAGTAGCATATAACATGACATCATGGTCTCAACAAGGTACTTGTCCTAAAACAGAACTCGACCCCTGTGTCGAACGTTGCTAAGTCGAATGCACATGATGCAAATAAAGCGTAGCCTACTAGGGATGTTCATTGCTTGTGGCTTGTTCTTCTAAGTTTCCAAATCCTAAAGGAGATGGTATCTAGACCTGGCTTACCCGGGCGGACAACCCGAGCCAAGGAGCGTCAAGCGTCACCAGTAGTAGAACA
>AWOL01S0040009.1:0-13632 GCA_000715115.1 Nicotiana otophora
ACAATACACATAGCGCATATTGGTGAGGTGCTATGTTTCGGGTGATAATGATTCTTTTGGGAATAAGTGGGTCCAGCATTTTAGGTCAACAACCTTTTCAGGCCGACAACTTTTTCAGGTCGACATAAAAATACACTTAACGCATATTGGTGATGTGCTACATTTAATATACAAGTTTGTACAGCTTAGTTCTTCTTAAGTTGATGACAAGTGGTATGGTGTTCTGCGTCCTTTGGAAAATAAGCCTATCAGTATACACACTGATCTCAAAGTTTCAGGGCACATTATTGAGGGTGAAGCGCATTCTACAAAACCTGAAGGTATACAAATTTGGGGCGAAAAACTACAATGAGTTCCCCTTTACTCAAAACGATGTGATTATGAAATACTATGTGGCTGGCATGGGCTTTTTGTACCACAAGCACTGACTGCAACCTTCCAAACAAACACACACAAAGATGAACCAGAAGTGATTCGGCATTTGATGAAGAAGATTCTAGCGATGGAAAAGGCCCTAGCTATTCATCATGCAAAGGATGATCTTAACTACCTGAAAGGAACGAAAGATCAGTACTGGGATTTATTAGAAAATGAAAAATTGCATAGAGACAATCATTACCATGTTTTTCTAACAGTTGTCAAGTGGGAGGGACTACCTAAGTTTCTACCACAAACATTGGATGTAGGAGCCCCATATTGTTGTAAATATCAAGCACGTGGTATTTTTGGTGATAACGATAAAATACGAGAAATATGTGTCAACTTGAGCCTAGATTACGATTCCCTTGGTCCCGAAGGGTGCGTACAAGATGTTGACGAAGAAGATGAAGATGGTGACAATGAAATAGTGCGAGACAACGACGATAATGATGAATGATAATTATTTTATATTTCTTGGGGTGTATGTTAAATTGTTGTATTGAATCTTTAATACTAAATATCAATTAGATTTAACCCCATTAGAAACATAATTTTATTTCATACATTTTGCAACCTGAACATTTACATAAATTTAGTACAACAAAATTACTCCAATAAAATACTACGTTTATCCTTGATAATTGGGCACATTGGATGAACTACCACCTGGAGCTGAATTATCACCGCTTCCCAAACCAGCTGAATGGCATTTACGACGATCGTGTCCTGTTTGGTAACATATGCCACATTTACACGCATAAACGGTATCACCAACATCCATTTGGTTCTGTATACGCATTCGTTTTTGCACTTTCTGTTGACGCACAAAATCCGTGTTACACACCATTTTAAATGGTTCCGGCAGCCAATAATGCTCAGCACCCACTAGCTGCAACTGTCCACTATAGGTGTTTAAGTATGCAGCAATACTATATTCTTTATCAACGTACCTCATTGCTGCGAAACTTGTATGTTGAAAGCACTTAATGGCATGTGAGCATGGCAATGATAGCTTGACCATTTTCCACAGGAGCATAATCTTCTCACTTCATTGACGGTGTGTGTACTATTCCCGCAGTTGTGATGCAGACCAGTGCGAACTTCAAAAATATTTCGCTCGCTATAATACTGCAAAAATGAATGCCATTGTGCTATCTTCCTATATTTCTCAAATCGTTTCATTGGTTGTGGCATAAATTCAACACCCCTTTTCATCAATGACAATGCACCTCTAGATCTTTCAACAAACTTCTCTACCATCTGCTTGAATGATATCCGCAACATGGCAGTGACATGCAATCCACGTGCAGACTTCAATAACCCATTGAAAGACTCTGATACATTTGTAGTCCGAATTCCCCATATTTTACCACCATCCACATGCAAAGTCCACTTGTCAAGCTCATATAGCATAAACCAAAGATAGGCTCTTAGGTCTTCCTACGTAATTGATCGAGTCCAAACCTACACTACTATTGAGTAGAGAGGGTGACCACTACAGGTTTAACCCAACTAGGTCAGGATCGAATCCACAGGGAGTTAATGTTTGGAATTAGGTTTATATCTAAGCTAGATACATGTTTCGAATCTAATTACACTTTCACAAGTTTGGGTTTGATTTCTACTTCTAACTTTACTCTAAATATTGCAATAATTGAAACTAAGGACAATATTTTTGTTGTTGTTTTTCAAATGTTTAAAGAAATTAGGGTAGTGACTTCTACCTAGGTGGATATCTGATGGGTAGCAAAATCTAGGGCAAGCTTGATTAGTTGGGATTATAATATAGCTATCACACCCGGATACTCACTCTATACCTCTCGGTAGTTTTAGTGATTTTGCCCAATTTGGATTTCTCAAGTCCATATGGGTATTCATGCAAATCAAGTGATATTAGCTCCAGTTGGGTATTACTATCTCTAGGTTTAACCCTTTAATTGGGGCTATCAATTTCTTGAGTTCACCCCAATTCTTTGTTAGCCTAGTTTTTCTAGACTTATTCCCTCTTTCTCAAGTAGAGTCTAAGTCTTAAAGGAATGAATCAATGTTTGCAACCATTAATTCTTGAGTTCTAGCAAGAACTAGGCTAAATATCACTAACTCATTCACATTTAAGCCCTAAAATCAAATACCCATTAAATACCCACAATAGGGTTGGGTCACAACCCTAGCTATGGGTTTCGCTACTCATGAAAATAACGGAAATTAAAGATGAAATGAAGATAAAATCCATAATATTAATTTATGGAATGAAAATCTAATGTTAAGAAGTGAATCTAGTACAAAATTTCCGAAAATAGAAAAGTCAGCGGTCTCAGGTGCTCATACTCTCCATAACATCCCACAAAAAGTTCTATTTATACTAAGCTAAAAATATCTGACAAAAATGCCCCTGCGAAGCTTGTGTGGCTGCGTAATTCTGAGTGCGGCCGCACTCTTGCTTTTGCGGTTGCATAATTCTGATGTGGTCCGCGTTTTTCTCTTTTGGATCTGGGTTGAGCTAAACTTTCGCGGACTGCATAATTCTAAGTGCGGCTGCGCTCCAGATTATGCGTCCGCATAAACGTGATGCGGTCCGCACTTGCTTGAGTTTGGCTTGAAATCAACTCTCTGATTCTTCATTTTGCGGACCGCATAATTTCGATCACGGCCGCATAAGGGACTTCCGCAGCCACACAATTCTGGTGCGGTCCGCACTTCTGTCTTTTACTCAAGTTGTCAGCTTTCTGAATCTCAGTCATCGCGGTTCGCGTAATTTTAATTTCGGCCGCACAGGGACATTCGCGGCCATACTGGTGCAGTCCGCACTCATCATAGCCCAAAATCACACTCTCTGAATCTTCCTCTTGCGGACCGCATAATTTCGATCACGGCCGCATAAGGGACTTCCGCGGCCACACAATTCTGGTGCGGTCCGCACTTCTGTCTTTTACTCAAGTTGTCAGCTTTCTGAATCTCAGTCATCGCGGTTCGCGTAATTTCAATTTCGGCCGCACAGGGACATTCGCGGCCGTACTGGTGCAGTCCGCACTCATCATAGCCCAAAATCACACTCTCTGAATCTTCCTCTTGCGGACCGCATAATTATGATCACGGCTGCATCATGGCTTTCGTGGCCGCACTATATTTGTGCGGTCCGCACTTCAGACCTCTTTCCCAGCCTTGGTTTTTGTTCAACTTTTGACTCCTTTGTGAGTTGATTTTGATTCCTTTGGCTCATTTTGAACAATTCCTGCAAGCAAGCATATTTCATTAGTTTATGGGAATGCCTTCAAGCATTTTTGGCCTAAAACACAAGTAAAAGAGAACAAATAATAGGTTAAAATCCCTACTTATCAACTTCCCCAAACTTAAGATTTTACTTGTCCTCAAGCAAATAATATAATTTTCACCTCCACTAGAAAAAAGGATATTTCAGCTGGCCTAAGGTAAATCAATCATGCATCAATTGGGAGTAACAATTACCCTCAACACAAATAAATTATCAACAATTCCATGTTTTGACCTTTTGAGTACCATAGTTCTAATGTGACACTAGAGCATCAAGAGTTGACTTAATTCACCAAGAAAGCTTGCTCTATCACGTAGGTCATTGTGGAACCCAAACTCCTCCTCCTATACTCTTCATGAGCAAATCTCACTTTAGAATGTAACACTCAAAACAAGGATTGTGAAGAAGTGCGCTCATCTCTCTCAAAAGAATGTCACAAGTCCGGCTCTAAGTACCATAAGCTTGCCCCTTATGTAAATCACCACTAATGTAAGCTCACTCAACTTGAAATCATATAGGGATTTTGCGGGAATTTAATGAAGGCTTTTCGATCAAGGTAGTACTTATCGGCATATGATGGTTTTATCTTTCCTTAAGCACTCCATTTCCTCTTTTGGCTCATACTTTCTTGACTCTTTGAGTCATTTTCTTCTTTCTTAGGGGAATTAGAGAGACGTAATGTCACTCTTTCTTACTCATGACAATTATTTTTCTCCTTTTCTAATCACTCCATGCCTTTCATCATTGCTTTCTTTGAATCCCTTCAACTTTCTACTTTATTCACTTTCTTTGTGACATATTTCTTTTTGGCCTTTCTTCCTTTTCTTTGCCTTTCCTTTTCTTCATTTTTTTTCTTTGTACCTTTTATCACTTTCACATTCCTCGTCTCTTCCCCAAACTTATGCTTTTGTCAATTGTATCAAGAATGCTAAAGAAAGATCGGGTGCCAAGAGAGGGTCATTATATAACGGATAAAGGTTTGTAACATGGCTATTGAATGAAAAAGGGCTTCGGCTCAAAGGGGTTGACTAGGGATATCACATTGGTAGGCTACAGAAGCTTTAAAGTTTCAAATTGGATCAAGGAGAGCCTACAATCATTTCTCAAGTCGAGCTACACTTAGAATTTCGCCTAGACAAACATTTAGGGCAAGTTCTAGATTTATTGGCACGAAACTTGGACTTGCAATTCAATACCTCATCTCTCAAGATGCTGGATTGTTAAAGAGAACAGAGTCAAGGGCCCACAACAACCCTAGCGAAGATTGAAAATCACAAATGGCTCAAAGAAACCACTCGATGATTGTTTTAGTCAACACAAGAGTCTAAAGTTCACAACTAGAGCTATTCTTTGCCAATCAACTTGTTTCTAACTATAAGGTTGAAGGTAAATGTGTTAGTACCAAGTGAAGCCTGCTTGAGACACTTTTATTCATTACTACTATATATACAAAAACATAAAGAAAATAGACTCAATCTCTTAAGAAGGTTGTCACGCCATCCATCGTTGGGAAGAGCCACCCGGTTCACACAACATCCACCTTTGGAAAGAACCATGAAATTAAGAAAACTAAAGGCTTATTGTTCACACAATAAGTAAAAAGAAGCTAACAAGTTAAAAAGAAGCTACTAAAGTAAATAAGAAGCTATGCTACTAAGGAAAATAACGAAAGTAGTTATGAAGTAAACTATGGAAAGTAGACTGAATATGTAAAAAATGAAGGAAAGCGAATATATACATAATGGAAATGAATATATACATCGAATGGTAAGAATGTATACATATGAAAAGTGAAAATAAAGATAAAGAAAAATAGTATAATGGTTATTACATACCAAATGTAATCAAATCAAAATGGACCACCCCCCAAATAAAATATAGCATTGTCCTCAATGCTCATAACAAATAACAACAGGGGAAAAGGGTAGAGAGTAGAGAAAACTCCCTATGTGGTCTCTGTCTGCATCGGGTCCTCAACATGGATGGGGTCCTCAGCATGCATGGGCTCATCAGCACCCTCCGTATCCTCTAACTGGATCTCCACATCCTCTTACTGGGGGACTACGGGGTTGCTGGGCATCTGAATCAGCTCCTCAGCAGTGTGTGAAGTGGCAGCCGGCTCCTCAGACTAGCCGGCTACTGCCTCTGATGCCTCGGGCACTGCTGCATGTGCTTCTGGGATTGTCTCCTCCATAAGCAGGTCCAGTGGAATATCACTAGAAGAAGAAATCTTCTCAACCTCTTTTCTCAACTTCTCCACCGACTCCTTAGATGCCTGGGTCTTCCGCATCTTCTTTACCTGCTTCCCCAAATCCTTGATAATCCTGCCATGTGTATAAAGAGTTTCCCGGATCTTCTTCTGGTCGTCCAAAATCTTCTTATGGTTGTCCAGAATCTTCTTCAAAGAGTCGTCCACTAATGGAGGTACTTGAAGCTCTAATGGGGCTAACGATTGTGCTGCCAGTGTACTTGATATGGCAGTCAACTTTGTGGTAGCTGCCTGCATCCAATTGTTTAGACCAGATAGTGTCTGTGAAACCCGCAGTGCAGTATGAGGGTAGGTAGAAGATGTGGGCACTGACACTGGCACTGAGAGGGATGGTCCGGAGGAAGGAGGAGGCATGGCAGCTGCTCCGGTAGAAGTACCGGCTATTGTGGAGGGCTCAACAACTAACCCGGTGGCCACTACCCCTGGCTCTTCAGACTGGTCAGTGGAGGTAGTGGCCTTACCCTTGAATTTAGGGTTGTCCACTCCCTGGAGGTGGTACCATGATAAAGGCTTTTTAGCCTTCACCTCCACATCAAAATGTCTCATTTCTACCCCTTGGTCTTGGAAATACTCTGTGAGGAAGTTGGGGTAGGGATACGATCTTTCTTCTTTCTGGACTGCATTGGAGATGTTGTAGGACATCAAGTTTGCTACATTAATAGGATAGCCTGCATGATGGAAGTTACCAATACTGCCCGTGGGAGTGGAAGGACATTCTCATGCTGGCACGGGTCAAGACGGCTGCACACGAATGTTTGCCACCCTTTTGCTTCAAAGTTAAGGGTGGCTCTGACAATTTGAACTCCTGCTGTGAGCCATGCAGGTGTTGTCCCCAGAATAGCAAGTATCTCAGCTAGCCATGGGCGAACTGCATCACCCAAGGCTAGCTTCTCCAAGTATTGCATTGCCTCGACCTCTTCAAACCCTTCATATATGTTCAGTGCGTGGCCATCAAACCAGATTTTCAAGTTCCGGACCTTCATCACCTTTGTACCCTTTTGATGTGGGCAACATTGGCATAAAATTCCTTGACGAGGTATTCATTGGCATCTTGCAACCGGCCGGTGAACCATTTTCATCCTTTTCTCTCCGTAAATTGCTTTAAGACATTCGGATTGTGCTGGCTTAGGTCTTTGGTTATGAATTATTGCTCAAGAGTGAGCGACCTTTGGGGCCACCATTCCCGAAATTTTGCATACGCCTTCTCACTTACAAATCTAATCAGCCCACACCTTTAGTTTCCTTGATCTAGCCAGGCCTCCCACAATTGTGTCACCCCCTCTCCCGTCATCCGGGACCTCATCATCATCATCTAAATTGATTGAGGTAGCTGTTGTGGCAGGTGTTGTAACAGGTGGGGAAGATGGTTCAGATGCCTGACTACCTCCCTCATAACTATCAGAAGAACTAGAGGAGGAGGTAGGTTCATTGACTAAATGGAGTCTATCGGGGAATTGTTGTAATTGTGTCCCCGGTTGTGGTTGTACAGAATCCCCCTCAGAAGTTTCCCGGAATGAGAGGTATTTACTGGTGTTTTAGGAGTCTGGAGGTGGTCTACTGAGAGTAGACTTTTTGCCCAAGACTTTTTGGACTGATAGTGGCATGTTAGGTTTTCCTCTACCCCGGCCTCGGGAGGATTCTGCCCTCCCTTTGGAAGTATCACCTCGACCACGAGAACACACCATTGTCTGCAACACATAAGTAGTGAAAGTTAGTTAGAATTGGGGTTCAACATGTGTTATTGAATTACAGTTGAAAAGAAAGATACTGCTTCTCAGAACAGGGCAACATGGACCACACAAAAGTGAGTGCGGCAGCGGACTGCCCATCTCGGACCGCACAAAATTGAGTCCGGTCGCGGAGATTCCAAGTTCAGACTACTGGTTCTCTGAAGTTACCTCAGCGCGAACTGCATACTTTTGAGTGCGGCTACAAAAATCCATCGCGGACCGCAAAACATTGAGTGCGGCCGCATAATCGATTTATTGGGTCTCTGAAGTTTAATTGTGCGGACCGTACAAAATTGAGTGCGACCGCAAAACCCAACCGCGGACCGCACAAAATTGAGTGTGGCCGCACAAACTTAGCAATGACAAGTGCCTTCAACCTAGGGTATCGCAGACCGCATAATTATATATGCGGCCGCATACCCTAGCGCAGACCGCACATAAATGTGTGCAGCCGCGAAATTCAAATCAGAGCGGCACTGAAGTACGATTAATACTAGGGTTTTTACTAATTAGGCATGATTTGTGGCAATTAAACAATAAAAGCTACTAACCCCAGCCCCCATTATGCATTCAAACACTACCCACATGCTTCTAAGCAATAATTAAGCATCAATTTGACATTTTTGGCATGAATCTAACCTTATATAAAAAGAAAACTAAAACAAAGAGAAAAGAAAAGAAAAAGATGGAATTAATTCATTGAAATAAACATACCAGTAACGAAATATAGTAGGAAATTAACACTTGATGAATATGGGATGAGACTGAAAACAAGAAAGAGTGCACTGTGATTTAGTCTAGCTTGAGAAGTCAGAGTGTGTAAAGTGTGAATAGTCTCAAATAATCATATTTATACTCTGACCATGTTGGCCCACCGACTTACCTGAGTGCGAACGCACAATTTTGGTGCGGTCCGCACTCTTTACCTTTTCTAACTAAGTAGCTGATTTAGTGACGCGGTCCGCATAAAAATGGCTGCTGCCGCACAATCTGTGCGGTTCACAAAATTTTGATCGCGGCCGCGAATCCTTAAGATATTTTGTCAGGCCAAACTTGAGAGAGTTGGCATTTTCCATCTTTCAGCTATGCGACTGCACACAGAATTGTGCGGCCGCGAAGGGCTTGTGCGGTCCGCATAATTCTGGCGCGGTTCGCACAATTTCAACACTTGGCTAATTTTTGTCTTGTCAATATTTTGCACTGCACACCCAATTCCTGCATACACTTCACAACCAGTTAGTCCAAAACAATGCCTAATCTAACAAGAAAATTAAAAGAAAGAAAAACACATGGGTTGCCTCCCAAGAAGCGCCTGATTTAACGTCGCGACACGACGCATGTTACCATCATTCATTTGAAATGGAGCAATGCCACAACGTGGCTATCATCAACCTTACCAAGGTAGTGCTTCACCCGGTGCCCATTGACTCTAACGATCTCACCATTCTTATTTTTCAAATCAAGAGCACCAAAGGAGTCACATGTACCATTTCAAAAGGACCACTCCACTTTGATTTAAGCTTTCCCGGAAATATCCGTAACCGAGAGTTGAATAAAAGAACAAGGTCACCTTCTTTGAATTCTTTGTTCCGGATATACTTATCATATAAGTACTTCATCTTGTCCTTATACAAGGATGAACTTGAGTAAGCATGGAACCGGAACTCATCAAGTTCTTTCAACTGCTCCACCCGAAGATTGGCAGCTACATCCCACTCAAGGTTCAATTTCTTCAATGCCCACATGGCCTTATGCTTTAATTCCATCGGAAGGTGACATGCTTTCCCAAACACCAACCGATACGGAGACATACCAATTGGAGTCTTGTAGGCTGTTCTATAGGCCCAAAGAGCATCGCCAAGTTTCCTTGACCAATCAGTCCGATTTGCGCTAACAGTCTTGGATAGAATACTCTTGATCTCCCTGTTGGAGATTTCAACCTGTCCACTTGACTGGTGGTGATAGGGGGTCGACACTTTGTGAGTGACACCATACTTAGAGGGTAAAGTATCAAAAGCTTTGTTGCAAAAGTGTGATCCCCCATCACTAGTGATGGCCCTTGGAGTACCAAACCTTGTGAATATGTTCTTCTTCAAGAAAGCTAACACACCCCGAGCTTCATTGTTTGGCAAAGCCATGGCTTCAACCCATTTGGATACGTAATCCACAACTACCAATATATAGGTGTTCCCATATGAGCTCACAAACGGACCCATAAAATCAATGCCCTAAACATCAAAAATATCAATCTCGAGGATGGTGGTGAGAGAGTGAGAGGAATCTTATTTTTCATCCCATCGACCCTTTGACATTCATCGCAACGCTTAACGAGATATCTAGTGTCCTTGTAAAGGGTAGACCAATAGAATCCACAACTTAGCACCTTTGTAGCAGTTCTCGCTCCACCATGGTGACCACCATATGGCGAAGAGTGGCAAGCTTCAAGAATACCCAATTGTTCTTCTTCTGGTACACATCTTTGGATAACACCATCAGTATAAATTTTAAAGAGATATGGCTTATCCCAATAGTAGTCCAGGCAGTCCCGTTTGAGCTTATTCCTTTGGTTTGAGGAGAACTCATTCGGAATCATGCCACTCACAAGATAGTTGGCCACATCAGCAAACCATGGCATCCCAGTCATAGAAATGGAAAGGAGTTATTAGTCAGGAAATGAATCATTCATCTCAAGGCCATCATGTGGCCTCCCCCCTCCAATCGGGACAAGTGGTCCGCCACTTGATTATCACTACACTATCGATCTTGAATCTCTATATCAAACTCTTACAATAGAAGCACCCACCGCATCAACCTTTCCTTAGAGTCTTTCTTCCTCATCAAATAACAAAGTGCCGCATGGTCGGTGTGAACAATCACCTTTGTACCCATTAGGTACGGGCGGAACTTCTCCATAACAAAGATAATTGCTAGGAGTTCTTTCTCGGTTACCGTATAGTTGACTTGGGCCTCGTTTATGGTGTTGCTAGCATAGTGGACCAGATGAAAGATCTTATTAATTTGTTGCCCCAATACCGCACCAACTGCTACATCGTTTGCATCACATATGAGCTCAAATGGTAAGCTCTAATTTGGCGCGGTGATAATAGGAGTGGTAGTCAACTTATACTTGAGTAGTTCAAATGCCTTCATACAATCTTCATTGAAAAGGAACTTGGCATCTTTCTCCAAGAGTTTGCACAAGGGGTTTACCACCTTAGAAAAGTCCTTGATGAATCGGCGGTAAAACCCCACATGACCTAGAAAGTTTCTCACTCCCTTTACGGAAGTAGGGGAGGGAGTTTGGATATCACTTCANCTTGCTAGCATAGTGGACCAGATGAAAGATCTTATTAATTTGTTGCCCCAATACCGCACCAACTGCTACATCGCTTGCATCACATATGAGCTCAAATGGTAAGCTCCAATTTGACGCGGTGATAATAGGAGTGGTAGTCAACTTATACTTGAGTAGTTCAAATGCCTTCATACAATCTTCATTGAAAAGGAACTTGGCATCTTTCTCCAAGAGTTTGCACAAGGGGTTTACCACCTTAGAAAAGTCCTTGATGAATCGGCGGTAAAACCCCACATGACCTAGAAAGTTTCTCACTCCCTTTACGGAAGTAGGGGAGGGAGTTTGGATATCACTTCAATTTTTGCTTTATCAACCACAATACCATTCTTGGAAATTATGTGACTGAGGACAATGCCCTCCTTGACCATAAAGTGACACTTCTCCCAATTCAGCACCAAGTTAGTTTCTTCACAACGTGCTAATACCTTATCCAAGTTATCCAAAACTCTTCAAAAGAATCCCCATGACATAGAAATCATCCATGGAAACCTCGAGAAAGTCCTCCACCATATCGGTGAAGATGGACATCATACAACACTGAAAAGTTGCCGGTGCATTGCATAACCCGAATGGCATCCGCGAGAATGCGAAAGTGCCATACGGACAAGTGAAGGTGGTCTTCTCTTGGTCTTCAGGTACAATAAGAATCTGGTTATATACGGAATATCCATCCAAGAAGCAATAATAAGCATGTCCGGCTAACCTATCCAACATTTGATCAAGAAACGGAAGCAGAAAATGGTCTTTCCGTGTAACTTTGTTGAGCTTTCTATAATCCATGCACACTCTCCACCCGGTGACAGTTCTTGTGGGGATCAATATATTTTTGTCATTTGTGATCACACTCATGCTCCCTTTCTTTGGGACACTTTGCACCGGTGAGGTCCACTAACTATCAGAAATGGGGTAATCCACCCCGGCATCCAACCACTTGATGATCTATTTCTTTACTACCTCTTGCATGGCCTCATTCAATCGTCTTTGATGTTCCACGGAGAGTTTGGCATCCTCCTCCAAAATAATTTTGTGCATACAAAAGGCGGGACTTATACCCCGAATATCCGCCAATGTCCAACCTATTGCTTTCTTCCTCCTTTGAAGCACCGCAAGGGCGGCATCTACCTGCACGTTAGTTAAGCACGAGGAAAGAATAACAGGTAAAGTGAAACAAGGGCCTAGAAACTCATACCTGAGGTGTGAAGGCAAAGGCTTTAACTCCAAGGTGGGAGGGTCCTCGATTGAGGGCTGTGTTAGTGGAGTCTTCCGATTTTCGAGATCCAAGGAAAGTTTTCGGGGCTTATAAGTATATGATCCCATTCATTGAAAATCATTGACACATTCTACAAAGCCTTCCTTCTCATCCTCATCATGATTCAACAACACGATTTCCAAGGTATCTTCCACATTTATCACATCACTTGTGTCATCAATAATTACTTTGGTCACAAGATCCACGAACGAACACACTTTGTTGCTATTTGTCTGCCTTATTGATTTACAAACATGGAACACCACTTTTTCATCGCCCACCCGGAAGGTGAGCTCTCCAGCCTCCACATCAACTAAGGCCTTCCCTGTAGCAAGGAAATGTCTCCCCATAAAGATTGGCACCTAGTAGTCAACCTCATAGTCAAGTATCACAAAATCTGCGGGAAGGATGAACTTGTCGACCCTAACTAACACATCATCAATTATCCCCAATGGCCTTTTCATTGTCCGATCCGCCATTTTTAACCTCATGGATGTGGATCTTGGTTGCCCAATACCCAACGTTTTGAACACAGAATAGGGCATCAAGTTAATGCTTGCCCCCAAATCACATAAAGCTTTGGCAAAATCGGCACTCCCAATAGTGCACAGGATTTTGAAAGCACCGGGGTCTTCCAACTTTGGATCCATGGAGTGCACCATAATACTCACTTGATGTGTCATTTTGATCTTTTCACAGTTCAGCGATCTCTTCTTTGTTACCAAATCCTTCATGAACTTGGCATATCCCGGCATTTGTTCTAAGGCTTCAACCAACGGCACATTTATGGACAAACTTTTCATCATATTAATGAATTTCTTGAATTAATTCTCATTGAATTTCTTTGCAAGTCTTTGAGGGTATGGAGGAGGAGGTCTTGGCATTGGTACCTTAGCCTTTGGCACTACTGGTTCCGGCATGTCAGTCATGTGCTCCCTAGACGGGCTAACTTCTTCTTGCGTCTCCTCCACATTTTCATCAATATCAATCCTCGCTTATTCATTTGCTTGAACATTATTTCTTGGCTCATCATCATTTTGCACCAACACATCATCACCTACATGTCTTCTTTGGTTTGAGGTACTAGCAACTCCACCTCTCCCACTTCTTGTTGTTACGAACATTGCATGCCTTGTATTCCCACCTTTCGGGTTCACCACTGTATCACTAGGTAGTGCCCCCTTTGGGTGAGTATTTAAAGCTTGAGACCTCCAAGTTGTGGATAGAAGTGTTGTGGGAGACTAATTGGGCATCGGAGTTGGCATTTTTCTCCACCATTTGCTTAAACATGTTTTCAATCCGTCCCATTTCACTATTGGAAGAACTAGGACCTTGCGA
>AWOL01S0040011.1:0-51806 GCA_000715115.1 Nicotiana otophora
CAGGAATCCACTAGGCATGCTTCACTGAGTTCAAATAAGCAGTTAAAGCACGTAGACATGCGATATTAGACTAAACAGGATAACTACACATATTGGAATAGCTCAATTAAGAATAAAAACAGACTAATACTTATTTAAACGGTATAACTCAAATTAAAGGAAAAACAGGTTGCTACTCAGTAAAATAAATCAGGTTTTACAACAAATAGCCCCGTGTATGTACTCGTCACCTCACGTATACGACGCTTACATATCACAACAGTACCAAATCCTAAGGGGATTTCCCCCACACAAGGTTAGGCAAGCTTCTTACCTCATTCACTCACGAGTTCATTCACTCAACCACTCACTCACGTCTCGGAATCAGGTAAAAGTCACAAAATATGAAGACCCATTCACTCACGAGTTCATTCGTATCAAAATTATTCAAATCCGATATCAAAACTCAAAACTTAGTTGAAGAACTTCCAAACTTTTTTCCCAAATTTCTCAACCAAATTCCTTAATGAAATGAAGAAATCAACTATAGATTAGTGGAATATAACCATAAACGAGTTAAGAATCATTACCCCAAAGTTCTCTCTGAAATATTCTTGAATTATCGCCTCAATTCGAGCTCTCAAAGACCCAAAATGAAAATGAGATCAAACCCTCAAAATTTTCCCTTTTCTGCCCAGCGATCTCGCACCTGTGGACCACCAGTCGCACCTGCGGAATTTTCATCATAGGTGCGGAGATGGCTTAAGGTTCAAAGATTTGCTTCTGCGGACCAAGTCACGCACCTGCGGGTCCGCTTCTGCGAATGACTTTCCGCATCTGCGACTCTGCCCATGCCGCACCTTTTTGCTCATGCGGTCAATCCTCCGCATCTGCGGATGCGCAGATGCGGTTCCCATTTCTCACCTGCACTCACAGACCAAGCTTGACCAAACCGCACGTGCGGTCTCCCCTCCGTAGGTGCAAAAACACTAGAAACCAGAAAATATTCAGCAACTAGCCAAGTTCAAGTTCAATCCGTTAAGCATCTGAAACACACCCGAGGCCCCCGAGACCTCAACCAAACATACCAACAAGTCCTAAAACACCATACGAACTTAGTCGAGCCCTCATATTACATCAAACAACGCTAAAAATACGAATCACCCTCCAATTCAAACTTAATGAACTTGAAACTTTAAATTTCTACAACCGATGACGAAACCTATCAAATCACGTCCGATTGACCTCAAATTTTGCACACAAATCATAATTGACATTACAGACCTACTCCAACTTATGGAATCGAAATTCGACCCTGATACCAAAAAGTCCACTACCGATCAAAATCTCCAAAAATTCAACTTTCGCCAATTCAAGCCTAAATAAGCTTCGGACCTCCAATTCGCATTCCGGACACGCTCCTAAGTCCAAAATCATCCAACGGAGCTAACGGAACTGACGAAACTCCATTCCAGAATTGTCTTTCCATAGTTCCGACTACGGTCAAAATCGTAGAACTTAAGCTTTAGTTTTAGGGACTAAGTATTCCAAATCACTCCGAAACCACAAACAAAACCTCCCGGCAAGTCACATAAGCAGAAAATGGTACGGGGAAAGCAGTAAACAGGGGATCGGGGCTATAAATCTCAAAATGAACGGTCGGGTCGTTACATCCTCCCCTTATTAAAATAATTGTTCATCCTTGAAAGAGTATAGAGACATACCTAAACTGGTGAAAAGATGAGGATAGCGGCTGCGCATATCATGCTTGGTTTCCCAAGTCACCTCCTCGATTGGCTGGCCCCTCCCCTGAACCTTCACGGAAGCAATGCTCTTCGACCTCAGCTTTCGAACCTGCCTGTCCAAAATAGACACTGGCTCCTCAACATAAGATAGATCCTTGTCCAACTGGACTGAGCTGAAATCCAGCACATGAGACGGATCACCGTGATACTTCCGAAGCATAGAAACATGGAATACTAGATGAACTCCTGCTAGACTAGGAGGTAAGGCAAGCTCATAAGCAACCTACCCAACACGCCGCAACACCTCAAAGGGGCCAATGAACCTTCGGCTCAGCTTGCCCTTCTTCCCGAACCTCATAACGCCCTTCATAGGAAAAACCCGGAGCAAGACCCGCTCTTCAACCATGAATGCAACATTGCGAACCTTCCGATCTGCATAACTCTTCTGTCTGGACTGGGCTGTGTGAATCGATCCTGAATCACCTTCACCTTATCCAGGGAATCCTGAACCAAGTCTGTACCCAATAATCTAGCCTCGTCCGGCTCGAACCAACCCACTGGAGACCGACATCGCCTACCATACAGAGCCTCATACAGTGCCATCTAGATGCTCGACTGATAACTGTTGTTGCAGGCAAACTCCGCAAGTGGCAAGAACTGATCCCAAGAACCTCCAAAATATATCACACACGCACGGAGCATATCCTCAAATATCTGAATAGTGCGCTCGGACTGCCCGTCCGTCTGAGGGTGAAATGTTGTGCTCAGCTCCACTCGAGTACCCAACTCATGTTGTACGACCCTCCAGAACCGTGATGTAAACTGCGTACCCCTATCAGAGAGGATAGATACCAGTACGCCATGAAGCCTGACAATCTCGCGGATATAAATTCGAGCCAACTTCTCGGAAGAATAGGTAGTCATCACAGGAATGAAATGAGCTTACTTGGTCAGCCTATCCATAATCACCCAAATTGCATCAAACCTCCGCTGAGTCCGTGGGAGTCCAACAACAAAATCCATATTGATCCGCTCCCATTTGCACTCCGAAATCTCTAACTTCTGAAGCAACCCACCTGGCCGCTGATGCTTATACTTCACCTGCTGGCAATTTAGACACCGAGCTACTTACTCTACTATGTCCTTCTTCATCCTCCTCCACCAGTAATGCTACCTCAAGTCCCGGTACATCTTCGCGGCACCCGGATGAATGGGGTACCGCGAGTTGTGAGCCTCCTGGAGAATCAAATCATGCAACCCATCTACATTAGGCACACATAGCCTGCCCGGATGCATTGTCATCCCTAATAGTGACCTCCTTAGCATCACCGTTCTAAACCATGTTCTTAAGGACAAGCAGATAGGGGTCATCATACTGACGCTCCCTGATACGATCATAAAGAGAAGACCGAGAGACCATACAATCCAATACTCAGCTCGGCTTGGAAATATCCAATCTCACAAATTGGCAGGCTAAGGCCTGAACATCCAACGTCAATGGCCTCTCTACTGCTGGTAGATATGCTAAACTCCCCAAACTCTCTGCCCGACGAATCAAGGCATCGGCCACCACATTGGCCTTCCCCGGATGGTACAAAATGGTGATATCATAGTCCTTAAGTAGCTCCAATCACCTCTGCTGATGCAAATTAAGATAATTTTACTTGAATAGATGCTAAAAACTCTGATGATCGGTGTTAATATCACAAGGGACACCGTACATATAGTGCCGCCAAATCTTCAAGGCATGAACAATAGCTGCTAACTCAAGGTCGTGGATATGATACTTCTTTTCATGCACCTTCAGCTATCTGAACGTGTAGGCAATCACCCTACCGTCCTGCATTAACCCCGCACCGAGACTAATCCGCGATGCATCATAATATGCAGTATAAGACCCCGAACCTGTAGGCAATACCAATACCGGAGCTATAGTCAAAGTTGTCTTGATCTTCTAAAAGCTCTCCTCACACTCCACTGTCCACTTGAACGGAGCACCCTTCTGGGTCAGCCTAGTCATAGGTGCTGCAATAGATGAGAATCCCTCTACAAAACGACGGTAATACACCACCAAACCAAGAAAACTCCGGTTCTCCGTAGCTGATGACGGTCTAGGAAAACTCTACACTACTTCCATCTTCTTTAGATCCACCTAGATCCCATCACTCGATACTACATGACCCAAGAATGCCACTGAGTCTAGCCAAAACTCACACTTTGAAAATTTTGCATATAACCTCTTTTCTCTCAGGGTCTGAAGCACAGTCACCAGGTGCTTCTCATGATCCTCCCGAGACCGGGAGTACACCAGAATGTCGTCAATAAACACAATGATGAATGAGTCAAGATAGCGCCGGAACACACTGTGCATCAAGTGCATAAAAGCTGTTATGGCATTGGTCAACCCAAATTACATCACAAGGAACTCGTAGTGACCATACCGAGTCTGAAAGCAGTCTTAGGGATATCTGGCTCCCGAATCTTCAGCTGATGATAGCCTGAATGTAAGTCAATCTTGGAAAACACCCTGGCACCCTGTAGCTGATCAAATAAATCATCACTATAAGGCAATGAATACATGTTCTTCACTATAACTTTGTTCAACTGGCGGTAATCAATACACATCCGCATAGAACCATCCTTCTTCTTCACAAATTAGACAGGAGTACCCCAAGGTAACACACTGGGCCGAATGAAGCCCTTATCAAGCAATTCTTGTAACTGTTCCTTCAACTCCTTCAACTCAGGAGGAGCCATACGATACGGAGGAATAGAGATGGGCTGAGTGCCCGACAAAATATCAATGACAAAATCAATATCTCTGTAGGGCGGCATGCCCAGAAGATCAACTAGAAATACATCTGGAATGTCCCTCACTATTGGGACTAACTCAACTGTAGGGGTATCAATACTGACATCTCTCACATAAGCTAGATACGCGTCACAACCCTTCTCAACCATTCGTTGAGCTTTAAGAAATGAAATAACTCTGCTGGGAGTATACTCTAAGGTACCTCTCCACTCAAATCGTGGTAAACCTGGCATAGCCAGCATCACGGTCTTAGCGTGACAATCAAGAATAGCATATGGGACAACAACCAGTCCATGCCTAAGATAACATCAAAGTCTACCATGCTGAGTAATAATAAATCGGCTCTGGTATCAAAACCACTAAGAGCAATCAAACACGACCGATACACATGGTCCATAACATGAGAATCTCCCGCAGGAGTAGACACATAAATAGGGGAACTCAAAGAATCCTGAGATACTCCCAAATACGGGGTAAAATAAGAGGACACATAGGAATATTGTCACGAACCAAACCGCAGGGCCGTGACGGGCACCCGGTGCCTTACGCAATCGAGTACCAACGTAACATATTTTTCTTATCATACCGTCATGGGTAAGTGGCCCAGAAGTGCCGTCATGAGATAAAGAGAATAAAACATAAGGGAATACTAGACATAGGATGGCCCAACATGATATAAAAATTCATACATGTGACATACTAGCCTATAAGGCACGACATGATCATTTGTATACTCAAAACATAGGCCGATAAGGCCATACAAGTATCCATATATGTGACATTTGCCTACAAGCCTCTAAGACTACATAATTGTCATAAAGGTCGGGACAAAGGGAGTGCACAAACACCTTTCGCTGAGCTGATAGCCTACTAGGAGAACTCTCAATCGGTCTATCGGGACCTGCGGGCATGAAACACAGTATCCCCAGGCAAAAGGGACGTCAGTACAAATAAAGTACCGAGTATGTAAGGCATGAAAGAAATATAGAGTAAGGAACTCAACCTGTAAGTCTGAATAGCTCTGTGAATCATGAAAAATTTATAATGTCATGCATGTGCATATAAATGTCATTCCATGCATAGGTATATGCATACATAACATCATCAAGCCTCTGATGGCATCCTATCATATCATCTCAGCCACTATGGGCGAAATTATCAACGTATACCAGCTGATCAGGTAGTGGTACATATATAATGCCATAACCTCTTCCAATACCCCATATACATATAATATACGCGTATATAATGCCATCTGGTCATGGGTCAATGTACATGCATAAATGGATGCAATGCATAATAAAGTAAGTCAATAAGATCTCTCGGAATATCATAAGATCCATGAACAGAAGATATGATAGTAGGACATATGGGGAATCAAGAACATAGGTAACCCTAGTACTTCTATGAATAGAATTATTTGTGAAAGTTGCGTATTTCCTTATTTCTTGCATCATATGGATAATGCCAAAAAAGAAAGAAGGGATAACTTAACATACCTTATCACAATCTTTCCAATAACCAAGTTGAACTCTCCTCTTCGTGCCTTAAGCTACAACAACAATAATAATACTATCATTAAGTTACGAAAGGTACAACTATCACACAACGAACGACAAGCTTATTTTGTATTAAAACGGGCAGCATCTCCCCTATAATCCTTACTTCCTTCAAATTCAAGATAACACCAAACATAACAATATCAACATGTATACATTATTTTCCAACCTTATATATACCACACAATATTACAAAATAGCCCAACACATCTTAAGCTTTTCATACACAAAACGACCACTGTAGTAGTGTCAAACGGCCCAAAAATGTTATGACAAATGACCTGCCCACCACCCTGAATTTATGTGGTGTTTCTCTTCAAACGTACTCCTCCAAAACTCCACAAAACAGTGGTAAAACACGTAGCCCAACAACAACACAAAACAATCCACAAAACAGTCCGCTACAAGTGAATAACTCGAACTCACGGCTTCCGATCACTGTCCCGTGAGTTCTAACTATAAGGAAATGAATTTATTAAACTTACTTGATATTTAAACACTTATATACAGAAAGTACACGTTTTTGTAACTATGAAGTACCTTCCAAAACTCAAACTACAAAGAAAAAGAGAGGCGATATAATGATACTTACGTCGTAGGGATCGTTTTAATGTTATTGTTTCTTGATTCTGCCCAGGATGATAATATTGTTTGAAGCTCTTGCAGAGAGATTAAGAGTAAAGTTAGGGGTCTTATTTGGTTGTGTGTTCTGGAAAATTGATGAATGAAATGAGATAAGGATATAAATATCTATTTTGTTTGAAAAGTCAAAAGGTGTTACTTGGTACCCTAGCATTAGTCCTTCTTCCAATGCTTATAACTTTTTATCCGGGTGTCGTATGAACGAACGGTTAAGAGAGTTGGTAAATACATTCCAAGAACTTCAATTTGGTATATAATATGTCCCAAAAAGACCTCATATATCACACGAAATGTATTTCTCAAAAAGCTCTGTTACAAGGCAAATCCTTAGTCGATTTTTCCGCAACTTTAATCCGATTTTCCCAAACTTCATATTTTCTTTCCAAACATCATATATAGCCATATTATGACTTTCAAATCATTTAAATCATAATTAACAAGTCTCATATTCATTATGTCACCTTGGGACGCATAGGGTGTAACAATCTTTCCTCCTTAGAAACATTCGTCCTCGAATGTTAAACTCCCAGAAATCTATAGAAGTTTTGGTAGAGTTTCCTCTGTAACGGTAATACTACCAACCTGTCACACAGAAAACCTAACAATACAAAGCCACACAGGGCCACAATCATCAATAACACCAATGGCCTCACACGACCAATAACAATAACTAACATAAGAATCAAGTACCATATACGTACCTAAAGGTTGTGATGTCTCAGTCTGATCCTCCTCCGGAAGAGGAAACAAGTGAGGATACCTAGTCTTCATTTCTTCTTTAGCTACCTAAGTCATCGCCTCCACATTATTGTTAATCCAAAGTACTTTAACCGAAGCTACATTCTTAGTTCTTAATCTCCAAACTTGTCTATCTAGTATAGCAATGGGAGCTTCCTCATATGATAGCTGCTCTATAACCTGAACATCGTCAATTGGAATGACTTTAGAGGGATCTCCAATGCACCTATGAAGTATAGACACATGAAATACTGGATGTAAAGACTCCAATTTGGAAGGCAAGTCTAACTCATATGCTACTTGGCCTACTCTGCGTATAATCTTATAAGGTCCAATGTACCGAGGGCTAAGCTTTCCTTTCTTACCGAATCTCATAACCCCTTTCATCGGTGATACCTTTAGGAATACCCAGTCATCTACCTGAAACTCCAAGTCTCGTTGTCGATTATCTGCATAGGACTTATAACGACTCTATGCTGCTAATAGCCTTTCCCGTATAAGCTTAATCTTCTCAATTGCCTGTTGTACCAACTCTGGTCCTACTAACTTAGTTTCCCTAACCTCGAACCATCCGATAGGTGACTACACTTCCGTCCATAAAGAGCTTCATATGGAGCCATCTGAATGCTGGAATGATAACTATTATTATATGCAAACTCAATAAGAGGAAAATGATCATCCCAGCTACCCCTGAAGTCTATCACACATGCCTGTAGCATATCCTCCAGTGTATAAATAGTACGTTCAGCCTGACCGTCTGTCTGGGGATGAAATATTGTACTAAGACTTACCGGAGTCCCCAATCCTTTTTGGAAGGACCTCCAGAAATTAGCTGTAAACTAAGCACCTCTATCTGAGATAATAGATATAGGGATACCATGAAGTCGTACTATCTCCCTAATGTAAAGCCTTGCATAATCCTCTGCTGAATAAGTAGTCTTGACAGGCAGAAAATGGGCTAATTTTGTAAGTCTATTGACAATAACCCATATAGAATCGAACTTACGTTTGGTACGAGGTAAGCCTATGATGAAATCCATATTAATCACTTCCCATTTCCATGTCGGAATCTTTATAGCCTGTAATAACCCACCGAGTTTCTGATGCTCAATCATAACCTACTGACAATTAGGGCATTGAGCAACAAACTATGTTATATCCTTCTTCATTTTGTCCCACCAGTATATTCCTTCGATATCATGATACATCTTTGTCGCTCCTGGATGAATAGAATAGCGCGAATAGTGAGCTTCTCCCATAACCTGTTGGCGCAACCTTGCAACATCAGGAACACATAATCTTTCTTGATACCCGAGGACCCCATCTTTTGTAATCTCAAATGGTGTCTTCTCCTTCTGGGGGGTCGTATCCCTATAATGAGATAACACATGATCCTCGTATTGGCATTCCTTCACTTCAGTTACTAAAGAGGATGTTGTCGTGTCCTGAATAGTAACTCCGGTATCACCCGAGTCCAGTAATCGAACTCCAAGACTAGCTAGATGATGAATCTCATGGGCTATCCCACACTTCTCTGGCTGTAAATATGACATGCTACCCATAGATCTACGACTGAGGGCGTCGACTACTAATTCTCCTTCCCCGGATGGTATAAAATATCAACGTCATAGTCTTTCAGCACCTCCAACCATCTCCTTTGGCATAAATTCAATTCTTATTGATTGGAGATATATTGAAGGCTCTTATGATCTGTATAGATATCAACATGAATGCCATACAAATAGTGCCTTCACATCTTTAGTGCATGAATCATCGCGGCTAACTCTAAATCGTGGGTCGGATAATTCTTCTCGTTCTTTCTTAGTTGTCTTTAAACATAAGCAATTACTTTTCATGGTCGTTCTGCCACTTGTTGCATGAATACAAGGATTATCTCATTTCCCATAAATACTAGAATTTCCTGTAACTCATATGACCTCAAATATCATCTTTTGATTTTTTTTCTTCCCGTTCATTAGCCACGATAGGTGCCACTTTCTTATGGAGTGCATACAATGTTGTTGTGAGACTGTTGTTACAAGACCATTTCATCCTTATGTCACTATGCTTAAGGTGAAGCCTTCTTCCTTATTCCCTCAACTAGTCTTTCGTTGTAGTACTTAAGAGAGATCCTTTGACTCATGTAAAGCTGTGAGCTTATTACATATTATACCCGAAAGAATTTTTTGACGTTCTTACCCACCTATAATTATCCTTAATTACTTACCTCCGCGTTCTTGAGCTAGTAAGGTTGATTCTGAATTGAAATATTTGACTGTCTTCTCAGTGGCACCAGTTTTTTATTTTCGTAACACTTATACGATACCTTTAACAACCCCAACTCCTATATGAATATTTCTCAAGGATTACGATGTCATCATCTTTGCGAGACTGAATTCCCTATGTTGGGTTTCACTATATGTATCTTCCACAACTTGCTGATTTGTCTATATCCTCTTGTTTAGCCATGGCTAGGCTCTTCCTTAATTAACTACTAACTACACGTTAGTCCATTCTCATATCTATATTCTACGTAATCTCTCTTGGGTTATATCATTTGTCTTAACTTACCCCTCACA
Source organism: Nicotiana otophora (assembly GCA_000715115.1). Lineage (NCBI taxonomy): Eukaryota > Viridiplantae > Streptophyta > Magnoliopsida > Solanales > Solanaceae > Nicotiana > Nicotiana otophora. Next base: position 10,055 of record AWOL01S0040011.1, read on the forward strand.
CGGCTCCTTATGTATCTAGTGTTCATTTGCACTTATTTATCAATAACATCTAGTGATGGAACCCTTATTGCCTCTCCCCGTCATCATGCTTACATAATGTTCTGGACTCGTATCATATCTGTAGAATATGAATAAATACAATCTCATTTCTTTCGCCTTTCCACCACATTCTTCCTTTACTATTCCATAGTTACCTTAACCACTTAACTCCGACTTAATACCATATCACACCATCTTCCCCCTTTAGAGGAGTACTAACATTTATTGCTATAAAGATTTACCTATAAATGTTTCATCTCTTCATATTTGGCATCTTTTCACATCTTCAAGGACTCTTACTTGCCTTGAGGTAACCCTTCTATACCAGGGATAATTTAATTTCTTACATACAGAGGTGACACCTAATGTAACTGGCACACTTAGTTCCTTAAGCTTAACTCTGCTCACAGCACTTGTTTTAGGAAAGCGTCTTCCTGAATGACCTTTAAAGGTTATTCTTATGTTGTCCATTCAATTATCGTCGGAACGCGATCTATGAAATTCTCACAATGTCAACTATTATCAAATCCTTTGGTCCCGAATTCATGTTCAGTTTATCTTATTCACTAGCCCATACTAATTTCTATTACTCCAGGGGTCTAACTTTTCCTTCTGGTAATCACGTATGAGTCACCAACTCATTTCTCGAAATGGGGACATGACTTTATGGCTTATACTCTAATATTGTCTCAAGGCCTATAACTTCTTGTATTTTCCTTCACTTGACTATAGAATCTGTAGTCGTGTCATATTTTGATTTACCATTATCATCCATTTATCACAACTTACTTATAATGCTTCATCTACTTTCTTTTTATTCTCCTGCTAATATTTCTGTCTATCACCTTATTATGAAAACTTCTTCAAAACATTCTTTCACTTTTAGCCCCCCTTGATTCAACTCACTGGCTATTCGGGTAGCCTAACACTCTATTTTTACTATGGACGAGAGCCATACAAAGGTAAATATTTATCCCTTCTAGGATTCCAATGCCAATCTTCTCCAATTTCTGAACATTCTAGTATTCATATCTGATTGTACTATTCTAGAGTGCACCATCTGGGTGTCTCACAAGGAGAACCATTACCACGCTTGCAATATCCCTCGAAAATGTGAGCTAATAATAACAATCCATCCATAATTTTGTGTTACTTTAACCCCAGTTGGATGTTGATATCCCATCCTTCTCTTAAATTATATCTGTTAGCTCCCACAAGGCATAACTGAAATGAGTGTTGTCAAGTGAATATATCTTTGTTATTGTTGAAAGTAACTCAGAATGCTTATATTTCTCTGCCTGAATTGTAAATACATATAATCTTCACTAACTGGGTACCTCTTATCCTTCTTCACCTAGCTTCTTTTACTTGTTGAAACTTGTATCTACCTTCTGATTCTCTCGTTACTTTTTACCATAGGGGTACATAGATATTTATGCCTTAGGGCTCCTTATCAAGAAACTCACACGTCGTAGTACACACATAATATACTGAAGGCCTTATATTTACTCATCAAAAGCATGATGCAAAATCGAGTTCCTCTCACTCAACACTTCCACAGCCATATTCAATCTCTTACCAACTGTCTTTCTGGATGTAGATGTCGTTGTATACCGAATAAAATAGAATATTAGATTTTGAATTTCTTACAACTGAGCTCTACCACACGATCTAGAGTAAAAGGAAAGAGTGACAGTCCTAAATGCCCTGTAGCCTCCTGCTTATAAGTGTGGTGTACAACACACCCATAAACAAGGCTCTACTAGACATGACTTGTAAACTCCCTTGGATAGAACTGCTCTGATACCACTTCTGTCACGACCCAAACCGCAGGGCCGCGATCGGCACCCGGTGCCTTACACAATCGAGTACCAACGTAACATATCTTTCTTATCATACCATCATGGGTAGGTGGCCTAGAAGGGCCGTCATGAGATATAGAGAATAAAACATAAGGGAATACTAAACATAGGACGACCCAACATGATATAAAAGCTCATACATGTGACATACGGTCCTATAAGGCCGACATGATCATTTGTATACTCAAAATATAGGCCGATAAGGCCATACAAGTATCCATATACGTGACATTTGTCTACAAGCCTCTAAGATTACATAAATATCATAAAGGTCGGGACATGGCCCCGCCATACCAATCAATACATATTCAAATTATACTGACCAAATAGGCAACTCCGGAACAAGTGGAGCGCACAAACACCTTCCGCTGAGCTGATAGCCTACTAGGAGAACTCTCAACCTATTTATAGGGACCTGCGGGCATAAAACACAGTGTCTCCAGGCAAAAGGAACATCAGTACAAATAAAGTACCGAGTATGTAAGGTATGAAAGATATATGGAGTAAGGAACTCAACATGTAAGTCTGAATAGCTCTGTGAATCATGAAAAATTTATAATGTCATGCATGTGCATATAAATGTCATACCATGCATAGGTATATGTTTACATAACATCATCAAGCCTCTGAGGGCATCCGATCATATCATCTCATTCACTGTGGGCGAAACCATCAACGTATACCAGCTAATCAGGTGGTGGTACGTATATAACTCCATAACCTTTTTCCATACCCCATATATATATAATATACGCGTATATAACGCCATCCGGTCATGGGTCAATGTACATGTATAAATAGATGCAATGCATAATGAAGTAAGTCAATAAGATCTCTTGGGATATCATAAGATCCATGAACATACGATATGATAGTAGGACATACGGGGAATCAAGAACATAGGCAACCCTAGTACTTCTATTAATAGAATTATTTGTGAAAATTGTATACTTGCTCATTTCTTGCATCATATGGATCATGCCAAAAAGGAAAGAAGGGATAGCCTTAACATACCTTATCACAATCTTTCCAATAACCAAGTTGAACTCTCCTCTTCGTACCTTAAGCTATAACAACAATAATAATACTATCATTAAGTTACGAAAGGTACAACTATCGCACAACGAACGACAAGCTTATTTTGTATTAAAACGGGCAGCATCTCCCCTATAATCCTTACTTCCTTCAAATTCAAGATAAAATATAATAATATCAACATGCATACATTATTTTCCAACGTTATATACACCACAAAATACTACAAACCATCCCAATCTTTTCATACACAAAACGACCACCGTAGTAGTGTCAAACGGCCCAAAAATGTTACGACGAATGACCAGCCTGCCACCCTGCATTTATGTTACAAGGCAAATCCTTAGTCGGTGTTTCTGCAACTTTAATTCAATTTTTTCCAAACTTCATATTTTCTATCCAAACATCATATATAGCCATATTATGACTTTAAAATCATTTAAATCGTGATTAAAAAGTCTCATATTCATTACGTCACCTTGGGACGCACAAGGTGTAACAAATATGTAGAGCTTGAGTCAAATAATACCAACGCATCTCTATGACAGACCGGAACAATACCAGTAATGACAGAGTCAGAAGCAACTACCTCAGTACGAGCCGAAAAAGTATAATATCAGGCCTGGCCTCCCCCTCTAGGGTGACCTCGACCTCTCCGACCTCCACCTCGAGCTGGCTGAGGAGGTGAGGCGGTAGCTGGTGCTGCAGTCATAGCCTCAGGGCCCGATGGAGAACGTGGTGGATGAGAGGTCTATTGAGGTGCACCCCTCCTAAATCTGAAGCGACTCCCATAACCCCTACCATAGTGAGCTGCTGGGGTACGAACACCAGAATAAGAACCAAACTCTCGAGACCTCTTGTCCTATCTCTCATCTCTATCCCGAGCGAGAATGCCCTCCAATCTCCTAGCAATACTCACAACCTTCTGGTAAGAAATATCCATCTCCAGCTCCCTGGCCATACTAATCCTGATATTGGGGTGGAGTCCCTCAATAAACCGACGAACCCTCTCTCGAACTGTGGCAACCAAGGCCGGTGCATGTCTGGCTAAATCACTGAAGCAGACTGCATACTCTGACATAGTTATAGCATCCTAGCGCAGTTGATCAAACGAGGCTCTGAGGGACATACTCGCTCAAAAACATGTCCGCGAAGTGAGTCCATGTAAGTGAAGCTGCCTCATCCGGACTACTCAACTCATAAGCACACCACCACTGATAGGCTACTCCTTTAAGTTGGAAGGTGGTAAAAGAAACACCACTCGTCTGCGCTATGCCCATAGTACGGAAAATACGATGACACTCCTCCAGAAAACATTGAGCATCATCAGTAGCCAATCCGATGAAGGTAGGTGGGTGGTACTTCTTGTACCTCTCAAGTCTGAGTTGCTCTACCTCAAAAGAGACTGTCCTAGTCTCGTGCTGAACCAGAGCTACGGGCTGCATAGGTATGAACTCTAGGGCCTGGTCAACCTGGACCCTCTGCTCATGAGTGCGGGCTACGGGAGTCTGTGCCCCTCCCCTGGCCTGAGATCTTGCAGGAGAAAGTGGAATCAATCTAGCGTGAGCTACGGTGCTAAGCATGCTCAGAAACTGGGCTAGAGTCTCCTGGAGGGCTGGTGCAGCAATAGGTATCTCAGGTGTCTGCCCTCCAGCTGGAGCTACTGGGGGATCCTCTGTAGTAGCTTGTGCGGATGCTCTGGCTGCACCGCAGGGACGTCCTTGGCCTCTACCCCGGCCCCAGCCTCTCGCGGCTCTAGTAGGTAGCACGGGTACCTGTTCATCAGATCCGCCTGTACGTGTCCTTACCATCTATGAGAGAATAGAATACAGAAGTTTAGAATTTTGATGTCAACAAATTTTGCACAACAAGGAATCGAAGAAGTATAATTTTTCCTAACAGTTCCATAGCCTCCCGAAGATAAGTACAGACGTCTCCAACCGATCCACGAGATTCTAATAAACCGGCTTATGACTCACGACACCTATGAACCTAGAGCTCTGATACCAACTTGTCATAACCCAAACATCCCTCTCAGACATGTCGTTACATCACCTAGTCTCTACGACTAGGTAACCCTAACAGATTGTGGAAATATCAATAATGGAAGCAAACTTAAATAGCTAACTGCATTAGATACTGAATAACCAATAGTAATGCCGCTCGACATATACAATAACCAAAACACTAGACGTACACAGTTTCCTAAAACCCGAAATATCGTAAGTCACAAGCTACAAAAGGAAACTAGTATCTCTATACACCAGAGTCTAACAAAAGAAATACGGAAGGTAAATATCATAGGAGAGAATAGAGGGGGACTCTGAGGTCTGCGTTCGCGGCAGATGTACCTTGAAGTATCAATACAACAACAAGCACTCTCAGCTAATAGCGGGGCTGATAAGTGGTACCTGGATCTGCACACAAAAACATGTGCAAAAGAGTAGCATGAGTACACCACAACAGTACCTAGTAAGTGCTAAGCCTAACCTCGGTCGAGTAGTGACGAGGTCAGGTCAGGACCACTAATATATAATAAATAAAGCAGGAAAATGTACAATATAATAAGAGACTAGAATGTAAACAAAGAGAACATAGAAAAGTAGCAACGGAGAACACACAAGGGTAAACAGCAGGGGATCTCCCGAGATACCATCTCGTAGTCCCAAAATAAATATACAGGGAGAACTCCTGAGGAACCGTCTCGTAGTCTCAAAAGTAAATGTGCAGGGAGAACTCCCAAGGAACCACCTCGTAGTCTCAAAGGTAAATATACAGGGAGAACTCCCGAGGAACCGCCGTGCAGTCTCAAAAGTAAATGTGCAGGGAGAACTCCCGAGTAACCGCCTCGTAGTCTCAAAAGTAAACACACAGCTCAACCGATAAATACCATAGTTAAGAGAAAGAATTTTACAGTTAAGGCTGATAAAGAACAAGGAAAAACAGTAAATTAACTAGGCATGCTTCACAGAGTTTAAATAAGCAGTTAAAGCACGTAGACATGCGATATTAGACTAAACAGGATAACTACGCATGTTGGGATAACTCAATTAAGAATGAAAAACAGACTAATACTTATTTAAATAGTATAACTCAAATTAAAGGAAACAAATCACTACTCAGTAAAATAAATCGGATTTTTCAACAAATAGCCCGTATACGTACTCGTCACCTCACGTACACAGCACTCACATATCACAACAGTACCAAATCCTAAGGGGATCTCCCCCACACAAGGCTAGGCAAGCCACTTACCTCGAACCAAGTTCAATCAATCGGTAACAATGTCTTTTCTATGAATATCCGACTCCGAATGGCCCAAGTCTAGCCAAAATCAAATTCATACCAATACAACTATAAGAAATTAATCTATTTAATGAAATCAAAGCTAAAGCAAGAAATTAGAAAATCGCCACAAAAAGTCTCCTCAGACCCACGTCTCGGAATCGGGTAAAAGTCACAAAATACGAACACCCATTTACTCACGAGTCTAACCATACAAGAATTACTCGAATCCGACCTCAAGTCACCTTCCAAAACCCGAAATTTTAGTCTATGAATTTTCTACCATTTCCCCCCAAATTTCTAACTCAAATCCCTAATTAGATGATGAAAATAGCAATAGATTCATGAAATATAGTCCAATCCGAGTTAGAACAACTTACCCCAACAATCTCCTTGAAGAAATCTCGAAAACTCGCCTCACACTGAGCTCTCAAACTCCCAAATCGAAATGGGTAATCAACCCTCGAATTCCTCTTTTCTGCCCAGTAAACTCGCTTCTGTGAGCCTTCAACCGCACATGCAGAAAATCCATGGCAGGTGCAAAAATCACTAATGTGGGATGGGACCGCATCTGCGGCAAGGGGTCACACCTGCGTTTGCGCGCCTGTGGAGCACTGTCCACTTCTGCGGTGATTCAGCTCGCCTGCGGTTCCCATAACGCATCTGCGAGCATCGTAGATGCAGAAGTTCCCTCGCACCTGCGATCCCTGACCATGCCTCCAATCTTCTCTTCTGCGCTTTGTGCGCTGCACATGCGATCCCGCACCCACGGTCTCCCCACCGCAGGTGCGAAAACAGCAGAACTCAGATAGCTTCAGCAATTGCATAAGTCCAAAATTCAATCCGTTAAGCATCCAAAACACATACGAGGCCCTCGGGACCTCAACCAAACATACCAATTGGTCCTAAATCACCATGAGAACTTAGTCGAGCCTTCGAATCACATCAAACAATGCTAAACATATGAATCACCCTCCAATTCAAACTTAAAGAACTTGAAGCTTCAAATTTTTACAACTGATGCTGAAACCTATCAAACCATGTCCAATTGGCCCAACATTTTGCACACAAGTCATATTCAATATTACGGACCTACTCCAATTTTCGGAATCGGATTCCGACCCTGATATCAAAAAGTTCACTACCGGTCAAAATCTCCAAAAATTCAACTTTCGCCATTTTAAGCCTAAATGAGCTACAGACCTCCAAAACATAATCCAGACATATCCCTAAGTCCGAAATCCCCCAGCGGAGCTAACAAAATTGAGGAAGCTTCATTCCGGAGTCGTCTTCACACATTTCTAACTACGAACAAAATCCTAAGACTTAAACTTCCATTTAGGGACTAAGTGTCACGAAACACCCCAAAAACCATTGTTACATAAGCTGGAACAGATATGGGGAAGATAGTAAATAGGGGATCAGGGCTATAACTCTCAAAACGATCGGATGAGTAGTTACAGTTCTACCTAGGTTAAGCTACGTAAAACATCCTGAGCGAAGAGTACTTCTACTCGGAACTATGAGCTGGATCCCCCAAGAATACAAGGTTCTACCTGTGTTAAGCTACATAAAACATCCTGAGCGAAGAGTACTTCTACTCGGAACTATGAGCTGGATCCCCCAAGAATACAAGGTTCTACCTGTGTTAAGCTACATAAAACATCCTGAGCGAAGAGTACTTCTACTCGGAACTATGAGCTGGATCCCCCAAGAATACAAGGTTCTACCTGTGTTAAGCTACATAAAACATCCTGAGCGAAGAGTACTTCTACTCGGAACTATGAGCTGGATCCCCCAAGAATACAAGGTTCTACCTGTGTTAAGCTACATAAAACATCCTGAGCGAAGAGTAATTCTACTCGGAACTATGAGTTGGATCCCTCTAGGCGACAAGGTTCTACCTGGGTTAAGCTACATAAAATATCCTGAGCGAAGAATACTTCTACTCGAAACTATGAGCTGGATCCCCCTAGGCGACAAGGTTCTACCTGGGTTAAGCTACAAAAATAATCTGTATGAACAATAGTGATGCATGTTGAAAATAAAAGAATATGGAGATTTTGCGAAAACTTACCTTTGGTGATATTCATCCTTTAAGAATCGCCATTCTGCACTGCTTTGTTCCTGCTTCAAACAAAGAAATATTGTGAGTTTTAAAAGCGGTGGTCGGTTTGTGGCCTTGATGTCTTTAGCAGCTTGGCTTTGTGCCCATTTGCTTCAGGAAGACCGACTGTATTGGTAGTTGGCTACACTGCTGGTAGACTCTGTTGTTGCTTTCAAGATACTTTTGCTCTCTGTACCAACCCTGATTGTGTTTGTGGCTCAATCAACCTTATCCCAACTAGAGATCATTGCTTAGGTGACCTTTTCTGATATCTTGAATGGCTTCTTGCTTTTCGAGCAATTTGTTTGTCAGAGAGAATCACAATTGGGTATGCGCCTTTTACATCATGTGCACACTTCATAGTCTCTGTTCAGTACTACGGGGAACCCGTAATCAATCTTACAGTCATTATTTTGCTTGTTTTTAACAAGTAGGAAGAAAAAAAATATCTTTTATGGGAACCTTTGTACTGCACGAATCCTCAAGGCTTGCCGACTGTAAGAACTGTGTGTGCATGCTACTTCTCCGATAATGTTATCTTGAATGTTCTGGCCAGAATTTGTTTTGTGCAACTAAAAAGCTGGTAGCAGATTTTGAATTCCTTTCTTACTTGTTTTGACAAGGACTGACTCAAAGCAAAGGATATAATGATGCGAAGAAACAATATTTACAAGAGATCCCTTCATCAGGAAGGAAAGAAGGAAGGGTTTTATATATATATATATATAAAGAAGGAAGAGGCATTTGTTTTGAATGAGGTAACTAGCCATGATGATCATAACATGCATTTTGGACTCAACAGCCTGATCTATCAAACTGATCAAATCATTCCTTTCATTATTCCTTCGGGCCTTGAAGTCGGGCTTGTTTGTGTTAATTCTTTGCATCAGTTTCACGACTTACTTTCGACTAGTGGTTCCCCCAAGAGATTTTTACCAACAAGTTTCTCTCATTTATTTATCTCTACTTACCGTCGTCTTACAGTGCATGTGAGGGTTTTCACTAGTATGACTCTCTCATTTATTTATCTCTAATGACCATCGTCTTACAGTGTCTGTGAGAGTTTTCACTAGTAAGACTCTTTCATTTTTTTTCTTTTCTTGATTCCTTGAGTGAGAACCATAACCATTTCCTTTATATGACAACCATAGCTCATTGCGGATTTCCCTTGGCATTCTCAAAACTGATCATGAGGTCTTGTTTGGAAGGGTTTTGGATATGGTTAGAAAGAAAGGACGATATGAAGGCTTAAAGTAGACTCAATATGATGGGTTTTACACTTACAACTCTTGAAATCGACTCTTTCAAAAAACTAAAACAAACTCATGCCCCAGTTTTAGATACTGAATTTGTTTTTTGGAATTCTTATTTGGTTGGACTGAACCGTGTAAGACTCCCTATGCATCCCTTTTTAAGGAATTAGGTCAAACGTAGCTCACACATTTTACCTAACTATTTTTTTAAAATCTTTTTTTCTTTTTCTTTTTTGTTTCAAAACAAGTTGCCCCACCTTTTATTTTCCGAAGGCATGGATCTTTGACTGTTCTTTTCTTATTCCTTTTTCACTTGAACTTTCTAAGAGTTGCCCCAGTTTGTACCCTTGGGGCATGGAATTTTCTTTTTATTTTTTTTTTCATTTCATTTTTTTTAACTTTTGACTCTAAACTTGATTCCAAGAGAGGGTGGTCAAAGAAAATAACACAGGCTCAAAAGGGGTAACAAAGGGTATAAAGTATTTGGATAGCCGAAAAAGGGCCTCCCGGCCACGAGAACGCCAAATATAGTATCCTTTCATGATCACAAAATTGGTGAACATATCTGTCTTCTTGGTGTGTCGTGGTCAAAAGACACTTTCCATCCATTAATGTCAAAGTTTCCACCAAACTTTAATTAATTCTTCCTTAAACCCGATCTTTATAATGATTTAAAGGTAAAGATCATTAATCCCATGGGTATGACTATTCTAGTTCCATATGAATTTGAACCGAGCTTAATTTCAAAGTGTTTCGACTGTGTATTCATCCTCAAAAGTGTCTTGTTCTCATTTAACCAGTTCAAGACTAAATCAGTTTTCTAGGATATGGCCAAAATTCCGCATGCATGTCATGTCAGTAGAACTAGCGTGAAAAGAACTATACACAAAATAGACACAAAATGGCTGATTATTTTTTTTATTGAATAAAGGTTTTATAAAGGATGACAAGGTCCGATAACACAAAAGGAAAAAGAAAAAACGATAAAATAAACTACCATGTCTCCTTAATAGATAAAATAGGAGTGACTTTCCAGTTACTAAGCGATATCTTAGCCACAGACTTGCATATCAGCATTACTACGACATTCAACCATTTTTATTGTTATAGATTCAGCACTCAAATCTTGACTTTTGATCAAACCCCTCCCCATATTGGCTAGCGAATTTTAGGACTTCAGCATGGTAACTTTCACAGTGACTAATTTGCCAAAGGACTTGGACGGATTTTGATGTCTCCCTATCATCACAGATCATCCAAGCAAAGCATGTCCTATTGCTCAAAACTGGTAGAAGTCAGCTAATATTTGCCTCCATTTTTTATCACCAACAAACCGATCACCTTTAACCAGATTTTATTTCAAAATAACAAGCATGTTAGAATGAACACTCTCTTTTTCCTTTTCTTTTTTCTTTTTTTCTTTCTTTCTTTTATCTTTTTTGTTTTTATTTTTTTAAACCATTCGATCGAACCTGATGTGAGTTGCCTATGTATCATGTGGGAACATGAATCAGATCTTTGCGTAGTTCGGGAAGATCAGAAATAAAATATATAAACTAACTTTTTTTTACTCATATACAAATAATACCACGAAAGCTCCTAGCAAGGAAAATATTTTCGATTTTGTTTTTCCGATTTTGATTTTTTTTTCTTTTGGGAATTGGTGAAAGACTTTTAAAGAAGAAAGAAAATATTTTTAGATTTTGATTTTTTTTTTTGTAAATTTCAAAAGAAAGAAAATATTTGTTTTGGATTTTGATCTTTTTTGAATTTTGGGAGAAAGACTTTAAAGAAAAAAGAAGAAAATATTTTTGGATTTTTTATCTCAAAGAAAAACTTTTAAAGAAGGAATTAAAGGAAAATATCTTTTTAGATTTTTGAAAATTGGGGGACAGAACCGATGAGCTTTGCCTACGTATCTCATATCCGGTGAGAATCATACCCGCATAGTTCGGTCCAAGACTTGATAGAGTTTGACCATTTTTGATTTTTTTTTCAATTTTCTTTATAGTAAAAAAAAGATTATTTGTACAAAAGTGGGGGAAGATTTTTTCTTTTCAATTCCGCCCAACTAATTTTCTAAAGCTAGTCAACAATGCAAGCAAGCCTTCCAAATGACGCAGCAAGTAGCACATAAGTGAACATGATGGTCTCAAAAAGGATATTTGTCTTATACGGACCCGACCCCCTATGTCGAGTTTCGCTAAGTCAAATGTACATGATGCAACAAGCGATCCTACTAGGGATAACCAGACATGTGGCTTGTTCTTCTAGGTTTTAAAAATCCTAGGGGATGAGATGTATCTAGACTGGCCATAAAACGAGCGGACAACTCGAGTTGGGAAGGGGTAGTATACCAGGAGCAATACTTCTTTGGATTAACTACTGGACCCTCCCCGGTCTTAAACATAAGTGACTAATAATCCTTCACCGAGAGCCCACGCCCACCGGCTTTATCTAAAAAAAGAATGGGGCGCGTATCCATGATTCTCAGGGTTATATTCAGAAGACTCAGAGGGAGTACGTGAGAAGACAGTTTATATACACAAATAAACAATATCAAAGCGGTAAAAAGTGGACAAGTATCACATTAGGCTCAAATAAATCACAATATATACAAAATTTAATAAAGCCAAATAAAGTCAATGTACAAGCTCGAATTCTTGAAGTTCCCCAGCAGAGTTGTCAGAGATGTCACACCCCTTTTTAACCCCCAAAAGATATGTGTTATGGATTATTGTGGGTTAAAGAAAATTTTCAGTTAAAGTGACAAACTTGAGTATGAATTATTTTATTGTTCATAGTCTCCAATTGGAATTAATATTTTAGGTGTTCCAAGTCACCTTTTATTTGAATCCCTAGTCAAAGGAAGGTTTGACTCTATTCTTATTGGTCTGCGAAAACAAAGTCCGGGTAAGGAATTCTGTTGATCGGGAGAAGGTGTAAGGCGTTCCCTGAGTCATGTGGTTCTATCACGGTTGCTTTATTGACTACATTTGGCTTATATTATTTTTGGATAACCTGTGTTTTATTGGTTCTCATGTTTTAACTATGTCCATTTTTTATTGCTGATTAGATTTATAAAATATTATCTTGAAATAAGTCACGCGTATGTGTACTCATTTTTGTTTGGTGTGGCAAAAACCATGTCACGTGTACGTGACGCAATTAATAACACTTTATTATTATCAAGATTGTTTAGTCAAGGTCGCGCGAACGCGTACCCTGATTTATTTTGGGAATCATAATTATACCACGTGAACGTATACATAATCGCGATAAACTAATTAAAAGTGCTCCTAAAGCACTCTAACGATGTTCATTATCCTTCATAAAGTTTGAGATTATTGTAATGCATGAGAGTTATGGAAGGAGTTATTTTGGAAGTCAAAAAGTCTTTTGGCAATTTAAAAATATTGACAACTTATCCCCATTTAGAGAAATTTACAAATTACTACTCTATCCTTAAAATTATGCGACAATTATTTATTATGGAAGAGTGGGCTAACTATTAATCTATTGACTAAAATCAATGAGGCCTGGCAGATTAAACTTGTTCAGCCCAAGTGCTTTCGAAACGGCCTAACTTCAAATTAATCCACACGACCCACTTTGATTTTGCAAGACCCCAACACTAAACTACGAGCATGACACTAAATCTTCTCATTCCCTAATTCCAACCAAATTCATTTACAAAAAGTTAAATTCATTCAACTGATCTACTTAGCACGCAGCTCAACAAACAAATGGAATCTAAAAGCCAAAAGAAAGATAAGCAGTTGTAATAAACAAAATGGCTTAGCAGATCCCACTCGAACTCTCATTTTTAATATAGAAACCAAAAGACAATTTTCAGCAACTTATAACCAATATTTATGAGCTTTACATGGACTAATCAAGCACGTATTTGAAAGCTTAAATGGACAGAGACTATAAAATTGTCACCTCAACAAGATCTTATTGGCATGTAAGTTAATAAAACTTGAATAATCGAAAAGAAAGCTGAGAATTAACCTCAACGAAGTAAAATTTCTTCAATATTAATAAGGCAAGACTTGTACAATCGAGTATCTTTCAACTAGCAAAGGTTAAACTTCTTCAACAGAACCCAGACCGAAAACCTCATCGTGAAACTTGAACAATGACCTCATTTTTTAACTGGAATCGAACGCAACTCGAACAACCACTGCTACACCTTATTTACTATGGTATGGAGATGGAGAGATATTAGTTCATAGATTTACATAGATGAAACAATGGTGTAGTTTAACATCCATTTTTTGATAGAAAAGGTTTTATTTTTATTTTTATTATGAGTGTGTCCTCATTTTTCAGATATGTTTCCCCTCTCTTTTTGTGTGTTATGTCTGTGTTTATCCGCTCTTTTTTTGTATTTGGGGAGGTGGGGGTTTAGAAAGTGAGGAAGGTGAATGGGGGACAAAGAGTGAGGACATGAGTGGGGGACAAAGAGTGGGGACATGAATGGAGGAATGAGTGGGGACATGAGTGGGGGACAAAGAGTGGGGACATGAGTAGGGGACAATGAGTGGGGGACATGAGTGGAGGAATGAGTGGGAAAGAGGAGAGTGGTAAGTGTGAAGTTAGGTATTCTGCAGAGTGAGAAAAATTCAAGCACGATAAAAAATTAGGTGCTCACAGAGATCAAGTTCTGTTGTACAATAGCCGATTGAGATTATTCTCAAGAAAGTTCAAGTCACGCGGGACATGTCACGCTCCAAAATTCGACTAGTCGTGATGACACCTAACACAACTCGCTAGGTAAGCCAATTAATCACTAATAAATTCTAATAACAATTAATAAAGTAATTAAGTAAAAAAATATCTGAATCTAATACATTCCCCAAGAATGGGTAGAACAAATCATAGGTTTCTAAGAATAGAGTTTACAAAGCGGAAATAAAATAAATACATCGTATGTTTGAAAAGTACATAAATAGAGTTTTATAAATCTAAGGCTACCACGAACAAGAGGCAGATACAACCAGGACGCCGGTACATCTTCAAATCTAGCTCCCATCGAACACAGCAACATCAACAGCCAACATCTGCACGCAAGGTGCAGAAATGTAGTATGAGTACAACCGACCCCATGTACTCAATAAGTAACAAACCTAACCTTAGGTTGAAAGTAGTGACGAGCTAACAGAAAGGTCGGGTCCAATACCAATATTCCACAACAGTTCAAAACAGCATAATACCATAACAAAAGAAGAATCTCAAAAATAAAAGGCTCAGTTCGTTCATAGTTCCAGATAAGTAGGCATTTCTTTTCAAGTATCTCAGTGAAAATCCAAATCTTTTACCGAAAAGCCAATATACGAGTACAATGATTTTTTCCAAAACTCCTTTCAACAAATAGTAAGATGTTTCATTTTCAGATAGCACGAGGAAAGTACTTCTCTATGCCTACATGTCAAGATACAGGTAAAATCACAAATGTCCCCAAAGCTGGGTAGCAGAAGGAAATGCACCTCTATGCATGTATCTCAAGTACGTATGGCAATGTAATGCATCTCGATGATGAGCTAATGTACTCACACTCTCAGAGTACTCAATCTTACTGTCTCGCATTTTCTCTCACTATGCTCAGCACACTCAATCACTTAGCGTTGTACAATACCCGCTGCGGCGTGCAGCCTAATCCATATTTATAGTCGAATGCGCTCACTAGGGGTGTGCAGACTCTGGAGGGGCTCCTTTCTGCCCAAGCGCTATAATCTGCACGGACAACTTACGTGCCATAATATCAATACCTAGAATCGCACGGACAACTCACGTGCCGCACGGACAACTCACGGGCTATAATATCAACATCTGGAATCGCACGGACAACTCACGTGGTGCACGGACAACTAATGTGCTATTTTGACAACATCCTCACAAACAGGCCCCCGACCTTACTCAGTCATCAATCTCTCCAGTCTCACTCACAGGCTCACAATGTCATGAAACTAGCCCGATAACAATGATACAATGTATCAATAAATAATTGAGACTGAGATATGATATGACTGCATGAATATAACTGAGTACGAAATATTAATAAAATCAGTGAGATGACAGTAAGAAACGACTACTATGGGTCCAAACAATATCGGCATAATGCCTAAACATGATATCTATCATGATTGAAAGCTTAACTACTTTATCACATGGTGAAAACACGGATATCAACAAAGTAGGACCACTATACAGTGCCATGAAAACAGTAGAGTCCCAATTCACATGGTGCATGCCCACACACCCGTCACCTAGCATGTAAGTCACCTCAATGCCAATCACATAACACGTATTTCGGGGTTTCATACCCTTAGCACTAAGATTAGAAGGGTTACTTACTTTGAACAAGCCATTTCCAACACCGAGCAAGCCAAGCGATGCTCCAAAATGCCATCCCGCGCGTCCGACCTCTGAACGGCTCGAAACTAACCGTAAACAACTCAAATACATCGAATAATGCTAAAGGATCCAATCCCGATCGAAAAAGATCAAATCTTGAATCCAAAGCCCAAAATTGGCCAAAAGCCCAACCCAGGCCCGCTCCTCGGAATCCGACAAAATTTATAAAATTCAACAACCCATTCAATTACGAGTCTAACCATACTAGCTTCACTCAAATCCGACTCCAATTCGATGTTCAAAACTCAAAAATTCATATTATGAAACTTTAGGCCAAAATCCCAATTTCCTCGTTAAAATCATCAACCAGCTGCTAAAAATGAAGATAGATTCATGAAATATAACCAAAACCCAGTAGAGAACATTTACCTCAATCCTTGTGATGAAAATTGCTCCAAGAATCGCCTCAATCCGAGTCCCTCATCTCAAAATATGGAGAAAGACCAAAACCCTCGATTCTATAGCCTCTGCCCAGCATTTTCCACATTTGCGGATAAATAGTCGCATCTGCGACCACCGTATCTGCGGTAACTGTTTCGCTTCTACGACCACAACTAACCAGCTGGTTCCTCGCACTTGCGGAACAATTCTACTTCTACGCACTCGCAGGTGCGACTCCTCCTCCGCATATGCGATGACCTCCAGCCAAGCCTGCTACGCTTTTGTGCCCATTCTTCTGCAGATGCGGTAACACCAGAACCATAAATCTTCAGCCATGCAACATGAAATGAAAATGATCTGAACCCCGTCCGAAACTCACCCGAGCCCCTCGGAACCCCGTCCGAATATACCAACAAGTTTCATATCACAGTACGGACCTACTCGAGGACTCAAAACACACATAACAACATAAAACAACAAATCACACCTCAAATTGAAAATCAATGAACTTTGAAACTTCAACCTCCACAACCGATGTCGAAACCTATCGAATTATGTCCGATTGACCTCATATTTTGCACACACGTCACATTTCTTATTACGGACGTATTTCAATTTCCATAATCGGATTCCGACCCCGATATCAAAAAGTCAACCCCCGGTCAAACTTCCCAAAAATTCAACTTTCGTCATTTCAAGCCAAATTCCACTACCTCTAAATAATTTTTCGGACACGCTCCTAAGTCCAAAATTACTATACGGAGCTATTGGAATCATCAGAATTCAAATCCGAGGTCATTTACACATAAGTCAACATCCGGTCAATTCTCCTAATTTAAAGCTTCGACAATAAAATCCATTCTTCCGATTCGATTCTGAATAACTTGAAAATCAATACCGACGATTCACATAAGTCATAATGCATCATACGGAGCTACTCATGCCCGTAAACTGCCGAGCAAAGTGTAAATGCTCAAAATGACCAGTTGGGTCGTTACATCCCCCCACTTAAACATACGTTCGTCCTCGAACGTGCCAGGAGTTATTTCCAAGCCACCACATCACTATTCCATCTTACCATGCACGTACCCGAGGGTGATCTCACGTCACCCTATCCCATATAGGTCCGATAACACAACATAGCTGAAATTTCTTAATTCAACCTAGCCCATAAGCCTTAGAATCCAATTTCCAACATCCGGAATTTCTTATAAGATCTGAAGCCCGCAACCTACACAATGTATAAGTCTGAACAAGTTGTACCAAAAGCCGTAACCATAACTCAAATACTCAAAACGCAAATACCACATAGCTCAAATGCTCGAAGCAATGATTTCTAATCACAGTAGCTGCTTAAAACAACCCAACGCCGGTAGTAAACCTCATATCAAACAAGGCTCCATTCTAATACCTTCATACACTGCCAATGATGAAAGAAACATGTAGAACGCATAACCATTCATCAGATCAACCAGTCATGGAATTCCCACTCATTAGACAAAAACAATAGCAAATTTCTAAGCCGACTTTCGATATTATCCTTCCAAATATACCACAATCAAATCTGATAGCACCCATCCTAGATCCGACGATTTCATATTATCAAATACCAGCTACTCTACTGACATGCCACACCAATACTATCTAAAGCCACAACCTGTGCTATCCGTGCACCAATAAGCAATATTCCAAATGTACTCAATCACGAACATGACTCAAACAAGAGAACCGCCGCAAGCTCGACGGGTGCCACCCCAACGCAATGCTAAAAACCCATCACACCGTAGAACCATAACACACGAAACTAACACAAAGGATCATATCTCAACATAACTCTGCCGCCATGCGCGACCCTATCCAAATACTGGTCCATATGAAATACCTCAAGCCACCCTGCTAA
Organism: Nicotiana otophora; assembly: GCA_000715115.1. Lineage (NCBI taxonomy): Eukaryota > Viridiplantae > Streptophyta > Magnoliopsida > Solanales > Solanaceae > Nicotiana > Nicotiana otophora. Next base: position 28,337 of record AWOL01S0040011.1, read on the forward strand.
AAATCAACAACCATGCGCAATTTGACATCAAGTACTCAAAGTGCATTACCATGACCATGGAGAAGCAAATGACACAATGTCACACAAAACCCGAAAGAACATAACCAATACTCCTATCAACCAAGAAATACCCAATGCTCTTCTCGCTCAAATTTCGCTATAAGGCCCTAATAGAACCACACCATATGTGCATATAACCAACGAATCACAACTCCTCGTAGCATAGAAGAGTAACTGACAGATCATCTCAGAACATGAATAAGCTCAACAACAACTGAATAGCACATCCCTCAACAATAGCAGTATGGAGCCAACTAATCCGGCTCGGTGTAGAATACACATCCTAATTGGGCCTACCAATGGACCCCCAAATCAGCTCCAGTCACCACAGATAGATAAATAACCTCCGAAAGTCCACAATGACTGAATCATAATACATACTATCATCTAGCTAGCTTTGGCCATGACTCACAGTCCACAACCATGAAAACAACCTGCTCTTAAGGACTCCCAGCCTCCAAATCCATAGAACACATGAATCACCATATCTGATCTCAACTCCATCGCCAGAATGTCTACCTCATCTCTCATACACGATCATCCCATGGGGAATACTTCTAAAATTCTTCCGTGCCACATAGCAAAATTTGAATATCAACAAACGATCGACCAGGAGAGGGCCGCAATACCAATGAAGTATCCATAAATCAAAATACATTGCCCATTTTGAAATGTATACTCTCATCAAGCCATACCGATTAGAAATATCAGTTACCTAGTCATCTGAAACCGTCCATATTGCCTACGAATCTATGCGCTTCCCTTCCAAACTCATATGTGACCATGCACATGCAAATCTCAATCCCACACAACAACGCATCTACCATGCCATCCTGTGAAGAGTACAAGAATCTCATAATCAATTCTGAGTCCCAAGAAGAATACATACCCGATCAGTCAGAAACCTTCCATTTGATCTCATCACAGAGAAAATCCCAACACGCAACATATCCCTCACGTCGGTAGGAAATATACTCCTCGGACCGTGGTAAAAACCATTGAGAACTCATTGAAACCCATTTGCACATAACCAAGCTATCAGAACCGAATCTCTCTAACTCAACCTAGCTACGCAGGTCGCCAAAACCCAAGAGTATTTCCATGAAACACCTATGGAGACTAGCCACATCATAAGTACCCATAGAACCGATTATACCCGTTAATGTGCTGATCCAACCTACCAACACGCACTCCTATTTCTCCAAGTCCCTTCCAAATTGCCTTTAAATTGATACTTCTCCTTGCTGGAACACCACGATCCTTAACCAAAATTCACCACACAAGAGACCCTAGTATAAAACCACAATGCCCTAAGGCCCATAAGCCGCCGAATTCCCTTTTTAAGTACCCCAAAAGCACCACAACCGAGACATTCACTCTAAAAGACCTTATGTGAATTTAAAATTGTTCCTCTTCCCTTTTCTTACACTAAAATGTAGAATCCATAGTCATACAGAATTACCGCAAGTCTCGACACCATCCAATGTAACTCTCAATTTCTAGCCATATACATATCTTGAAAATTCCAAATCGCTACATATAAATCTTAAATCCATTAAAACAATTCTCGAGAGTCATCCACTCTATTCAAATCTTAATTAAACCGACCAAACGGACCGAACGACCTGTGCCCCATTAGCATAACAACACACAAAGAAGCAACACTGCCTTAATACCACCGATCGAATTCATACTCTGTGTACACTACCTCTTTCGCGAATAACCACTCAATTATTTTATGATTCCCATAATTTTCATATACTCCTAAAGTTTTATAACCCGCATCTAGAAATTTCCTTACTCGAGTCATTCTCGACTCAACCTCTGCAAGTCATAACTAATCCACAAGTATGCCTCAAACCAAATTAAAATTTAACACATAACCATGAAATTAAATTGTCAATAGTAAACTCCCCCACTTGGCTCAAAGCCATAAATTTAATCACTCGATAACTCGTAATACCCATACTCTATTACTGTCATAATACTGTAGTCAGTAAAACAAAAATTCCTCTCAAACTCAAACAACGCCAAACATAAAGATACCTCAAACGTCCGTTAAGCTCGCATTCATTCTCTTAACACTCAAGTCAACTTTCTCAACCAAATTTAAATTCAAATCCCAACACATATGCCCCGTCGGCAGAAAAGAAACTCTCTACACATATCATAAGGAATACACCTACGTAGATTACTCTGCAGGGGATAAACCACCTGTTTAACCTTAAATCGGTATCTTGCTAAACCCTTTTGCAGTTACAATTACTATGAAATCACTTAATATTTCTAAGTCCAACTCATTAACCAGACATGAGAATTTAATTTGCCCAAAGATTTAACAACGTGAAAGATCCTTCAAAACATTAATACTCAAAATTGTACGTCACATCAAAATGAAAATCAAACACCCAATGGCCTTTACTTTACATTTCAAAGCAATCCTTCTCGTCATATTCAAACAATCTGAACACATCTCGCAGTCACATCACACTCACCACATAGTCATTCCACCGCTCATCGAGCCATAAATTCCACTCGTAGGAACATTATCGGACATAAAAGTTCAATTATACTAGTTACCACTGAAGCCAGCGAGCTCAAGTTGCGGTCTAACCATGGCCTAAAGTCCTCTAGACTGGCCCTTCACCAAAACACAGAATACACATTTTGAACCTCATTCATAGAATCACAAGCCGCCAGTGCACAACCGATACCGAGCGCTCACATAAGCATACAAATGCATGGAAGGAATTCAAAGGGTTACGCTTCAAGATGAATCAATGTCGCACGATAAGGAAGGAAATATGGGAAGTATATCCTAAATGTCATATAGCCTCTCGAAGATAGGTATGAACGTCATCATACCGATCCACAAGACTCTACTAGACACTTGCTCATGACTTGTAGAACCTATGAACCTAGAGCTCTGATACCACCTTGTCACGACCCAAAATTCGACTAGTCGTGATGGTACCTAACCCAACCCGCTAGGTAAGCCAATTAACTACTAACCAATTCCAATAACAATTAATAAAGCAATTAAGTAAAGAAATATCTGAATCTAATACATTTCCTAAGAACTGGTAGAACAAATCATGAGCTTCTAAGAATAGAGTTTACAAAGCGGAAATAAAATAAATACATCATCTGTTTAAAAAGTACATACACAGAGTTTTATAGATCTAAGGCTACTACGAATAAGAGGCATCTACAACCGAGATGCAGGTACATCTTCAAATTCAGCTCCCATCGGACACAACAACATCAGCAACCAACATCTGCACGCAAGGTGTAGAAGTGTAATATGAGTACGACCAACCTCATGTACTCAACAAGTAACAAAACTAGCGTTAGGTTGAAAATAGTGACGAACTTACAGAAAGGTTGGGTCCAACACCAATATTTCACAACAGTTCATAACAACATAGTACCATAACAAAAGAAGAATCTCATAAATAAAAGGCCCGGTTCATTCACAATTGCAGAAAAATAGGCATTTCTTTTCAAGTATCTCAGTGAAAATCCAAATGTTTTACCGAAAAGCCAATATACGAGTAAGTTTTAAAACTGTGTTTTTTCTCAAAACTCCTTTCAACAAATAGTAAGATGTTTCATTTTCAGATAGCATGAGGAAAGTACTTCTCTATGCCTACATGTCAAGATACAGGTAAAATCATAAATGTCCCCAAAACTGGGTAGCACAAGGAAATGCACCTCTATGCATGTATCTCAAGTACGCAAAGCAATGCAATGCATCTCGATGATGAGCTCATGTATTCACACTCTCAGAGTACTCAATCTCATTGTCTCGTATTTTCTCTCATTATGCTCAGCACATTCAATCACTTAGCATTGTATAATACCCGTTGCGGCGTGCAGCCTGATCCCTATTTATAGTCGACTGCGCTCACTAGGGGTGTGCAGACTCCGGAGGGGCTTCTTTCAGCCCAAGCGCTATAATCCGCACGGACAACTCACGTGCTGCACGGACAACTCATGTGCCATATTATCAATACCTGGAATCGCATGGGCAACTCACGTACCGCACGAACAACTCACGCGCTATAATATCAATATTTGGAATTGCACAGATAACTCGCGTGCTGCACGGACAATTCACGTGTTATAATGACAACATCCTCACAAACAGGCCCCCGACCTCACTCATTCATCAATCTCTCCAGTTTCACTCACGGGCTCACAATGTCATGAAACTAGCCCGACAATAATGATACGATGTATCAATAAATAACTAAGACCGAGATATGATATGAATGCATGAATATGTCTAAGTACGAAATATCAATGAAATCAATGAGATGACAGTAAGAAACGACCACTGTGGGTCCAAACAATATTGGCATAATGCCTAAACATAATAACTAGCATGATTGACAGCTTAACTACTTTATCACATGGTGAAAACACGGATATCAACAAAGTAGGACCACTATACAATGCCATGGAAATAATAGAGTCCCAATTCACATGGTGCACGCCCACACGCCCGTCACCTAGCATGTGAGTCACCTCAATACCAATCACGTAACCTGTATTTCAGGGTTTCATACCCTCAGCACTAAGATTAGAAGAGTTACTTACCTCGAACAAGCCAATTCCAATACCGAGCAAGCCAAACGATGCTCCAAAATGCCATCCCGCGTGTTCCGACCTCCGAATGACTTGAAACTAACCAAAAATACCTCAAATACATCAAACAATGCTAAAGGAACCAATCCCGATAAAAAAGGATCATATCTTGAATCAAAATCCCAAAATCAGCCAAAAGCCCAACCCGGGCCTGCACCTCGGAACCCGTCAAAATTTACAAAATTCAACAACCCATTCAATTATGAGTCTAACCATACAAGTTTCACTCAAATCTGACTCCAATTCTATATTCAAAGCTCAAAAAATTATATTATGAAACTTTAGGCCAAAACCCCCCAATTTTCTCTTTAAAATCATCAACCAGCTGCTAAACATAAAGATAGATTCATGAAATATAACCAAAACCGAGTAGAGAACACTTACCCCAATCCCTGTGATGCAAATTGCTAAAAGCATCACCTCAATCCGAGTCCCTCATCTTAAAATATGGAGAAAAACCAAAACCCTCGATTCTATAGCCTCTGCCCAGCACTTTCCGCATTTGCGGACAAATAGTCGCATCTGTGGTAACTGTTTTGATTCTGCGACCACAACTAACCAGTTGGCCCCTCGCACCTGCGGAACAATTTCGCTTCTGCGCACTCGCAGGTGCGACTCCTTCTTCGCATCTGCGATGACCTCCAGCCAAGCCTGCTACGCTTTTGCGGCCAATTATCCGTATCTGAGGACTCGCATCTTCGCCCATTCTTCTGCATATGCGGTAATCCCTGAACCAGAAATCTCCAGCAATGCAACATGAAATGAAAATGATCTGAACCCCGTCCGAAACTCACCCGAGCCCCTCAGAATCCCGTCCGAATATACCAACAACTTCCATAACGCAGTACGGACCTACTCGAGGCCTCAAAACATACATAACAATATCAAAATGTCGAATCACACCTCAAATTCAAAATCAATAAACTTTGAAACTTCAACCTCCACAACCGATGCCGAAACCTATCGAATTACGTCCGATTGACCTCATATTTTGCACACACGTCATATTTCACATTACGGACCTATTTCAATTTTCAGAATTGGATTTCGACCCCAATATCAAAAAGTCAACCCCCGGTTAAACTTCACAAATATTCAATTTTCGTCATTTCAAGCCAAATTCTACTACCTCCAAATAATTTTCCTGACTCGCTCCTAAGTCCAAAATTACCATACGGAGCTATTGGAATCATCAAAATTCAAATCTAAGTCGTTTACACATAAGTCAACATCCGGTGAATTCTCCCAATTTAAAGTTTCGACAATGAAATTCATTCTTCCAATTCGATTCCGAATAACCTGAAAATCAAAATCGACGATTAACATAAGTCATAATGCATCATACGGAGCTTTAAACTACCAAGCGAATTGCAAACGCTCAATACGACTGGTTGGGTCATTACAGAACAAGACGATATACAGTAACAGAAGTGACCCCCCTATGGTGCCATTGAAGTACAACATACAGACGAGGGAGACAAATTCAAAGTAAACTATCATCGTTTGAAGCCTTATATCAGCAGATTCTTCGACAAACAGGCTTCAACAATCCTTTTTGCCTAATTTCTAAAATAAGTCGAGCTAGCGACATTAAACTCAGAACTATTTTCTTCCCCTCTCTTTAACATTTTAAGTAAAATTAGTAGTAACATATAATATTTATTTATACGCTAAAATTTATTATTATTATTTTTTAAAAATGAGTTAAAACTTTAAAAAATATATTTGCATGTTTTTACTATATATTTATAAGAATAGGTATATATTATGTATTAATAAATTATCATTAAAAAAAAGAGAGGCATTCCCATGGTATGACAAATAAAACTTTCTCTGTCATGACAGAGAAGTAGTTTTTTAACCACAATCTTGCCTTTGTTATAGCATAAAAATTTCGTGACACGCGGGGGATAGCAAATGAGGCCAGAATCGAGGAGATGACATTATTTAATCTTGGGGGTAGAGGAATTTGTTTGTTATATATGTGTTTCTTTTAAGTCTTTTTTGTTCTGTAAAAAAAAAGGTTAAAAAAAGTATATATTACAACTGAAAAATGCGTTTTTGGTAAAGTTGTAAAAAACAAAAAAACTGAAAAAATAAAATTTGAGTTGCCTTATTACAAAGCAACTTATTTCATGTACTTCCATGAATTTCTTGTTCTATTCTTTTCCATGGTCGTAATATTTTGAACCGAATTCTTTTTAGGACTTTTCGTTGTTTTAATTTATTTTTCTAAATAAGTTGGCTAAACTTGATTTGACTTGAAAAGCATGAGACATAGAAAATATGGGTTCAATTAAGTACCATTCCTGGGTTTTATGTTTACTTTTCTAAACTCATACTTACTTATTGGTGATTGAAATCATAGTTTTTGTTGGTCCCAAGTGTACTGTGCGGTTAGCTTTATTGTCTATTTCTCATACTTATTTGAAAATCTAGAACTTGCCTTGAATGTGGTTGGAGGCAAACTTCTAGGTAGATTTTTGAGTTGAGAAATGAAAGTAGGCCTTCTTTGTTGAGCCATAGCCTAAATTGACCTACCTTAATGAATTTTATCCCTAGTTAGTCCGGTTGAGCCTAAATAAATTATCTCTTATTTTGTTGGTCACCAAGCTTTAACCCTTAGCCTATTTCTTGTTATGACTTGTTATTTGTTCACCCAATTCCCTTTTGGGTACTTTAAGAGTTGATCTCAATGTAAAAATCTAGGCGTGAGGTGTAATTGTGAAAATAATTAGTGAAGGAATAATTGTTTGAGGTTGTCGATCTTTTGATATGTTTCCATGAGAACTGAAAAAGAGAGTTGTTTCTAAAGTTTTTTTAAAGGCAAAAAAAAAAGGATAGAAACAAAGAAATGTTGGCATCCCCATTAAAAAAACAAGAAAAATTGTGAAAGGGATGAAACAAAATAGAGGTTATTGTTTAAATAAGTGTCATGGCCCGAAATTCCCACCTTCGGGACCGTGATGGCGCCTAACATTTCACATGTTAGGCAAGCCAATGTTACAATAATCTTACCTATTCTTTTAAAAATAAATCAAATTAAACGGAAGTCAATTACTGAAATAAAGTGTCGAAGACCATAACTACCGAATCATCAAAATACATCCCCGAATCTGGTGTCACGAGTACATGACATACTAGAATAATACAAATAAAGGTCTGAATAAAAATTCAAGTTGTTTGAAAGATAATACACAACTAAGATAAGATAGAAGGGGACTTCAGAACTACGGACGTTGTGCAGTTATACCTCAAGTCTCCTCTGGGTAGCTGAATCCGAGCAAGTCTATGGTACGTCACTGGGACCAACTCCTAAATCTGCACAAGAAGTGCAGAGTGTAGTATGAGTACAACCGATCCCATGTACTCCATAAGTATCGAGCCTAACCTCGATGAAGTAGTGACGAGGCTACGACAAGACACATGCGTCAATAACCTGTATAAGTATATACAAATACGAAGCAACAATAACACAATAAAAAATAATTTATAAATTTGGGAGGGAACATGCGAAGGGGAATGATATAATAATTTCAGCAGGAGAAGTGTAACATAGTAGCCAATTAATTCATCAACAATAAAATTATCAGCTGATAATATGCAAATAGCACGACACCACTCTTCGTGCTTTTACTCTCGTTCTTCCCATAAATTGATAAACAAATAATAAGATTGGCACGACATCACCCTTTGTGCTTTAACTCTCTTTCTTGCCATGAATTGATAAATAAATAATAATAATTGGCACGACATGCCCCTTCGTGCTTTAACTCTCTTCTGGCACGGCATCACCCTTCGTGCTTTAACTCTCTTCTGGCACGGCATCACCCTTCGTGCTTTTACACTCTTTGAAAATGGAACGACATTACCCTTCGTGCTTTTACACTCTTTCTCACCATGACAAGGATAATATAAATGGCACGGCATCACCCTTCGTGCTTTTACACTCTTTCTCACCATGACAAGGATAATATAAATGGCACGGCATCACCCTTCATGCTTTTACACTCTTTCACAATATTCAACAATAATTAAATAAATAATAATTTCATGAATAACGATCAAATAATCAATAATAAACTTAAGCAGAAGTATCTTAATTAAATAGGCAATTATACAAAGGCAAAACGACCTCCGGGCTACTTGAACTTGTACCTGATTGCCAATTCGGTAAAAGAATTGATAACTTTCCCATTTGAACACCTCAACTCATATATTTGCGAACTAATAAACCCCTAAAACGGAGCATGTATATCAAACGCACTGACATTTTACCACGTCATATTATAGGACTATTTGTTACTTGACATGTGTAATTTGTGGGTCACACTTTTTTTTAACCAATTTATCAAAATTTTAATTTCTTTCTTTCCGTTTCTTCTTCATGGCCTACTGCATATAAGCCAATGCCACCATACCATATCAACTTCTTGCTCACATCTCTGCTGCCAGCACCATCACACCACCACAAATAAGTCAAAATTAGTACTAGAAATTATCTGCGCAGAGACCAAAACAAGTAAGGAAAAATCAACAAAGACTCAATTAGTTGTTCGATTCTTAATCTTCCCTCTCATACGCTTGACTTTCAGTAGAAGAATAGCTTAGGAGAAGATTTAAAGGTGCTTTTGACAAAAATAAGTGCTGCATTTAATTTGGAAGTAAAAAGAAGAAAATGAATTTTGAGTAGAAGGAAAGGGGAGAAAGTGGGGTGAGTCCGGGAAGAAGGGGGAAGGAGTGTTACTGCTGCGTTTGATTTGGAAGTAAAATGAAGAAAATGAATTTAGAGTGGAAGGATAGGGGAGAAAGCAGGGTATGGTCGGGGAAGAAGGGGGGAGGAAGGTACTATAAAGAAAGGGAGTTTCTTTCTTTCTTTTTTATTTTTATTTTTTTTCTGGTTTTATAATTTTTTAATCCAAAACTATTGTACTCATGCGTGTTAATTATATGAGTTGCACGTACTTTGGCTAGGTCACCTCTGCTCCTGCCACATAAGCATGGTCAATGGTCAGAGGGTTGTATTAGTTCACAAATATATGAGTTGAGTTGTTCAAATGGGAAAGTTGTAAGTTTCTTTACCGGGTTGGCAATCAGGTACAAGTTTAAGTGGCCAGGAGACCGTTTTGCCTTATTCAAAATGAACAAATTCGTCCAGCATGCTTTGACTCAACCACGATGCATAATTACTCATCACCTCACATATACGTTGTACCCGTACATTAAATCAAGTACCAAATAGACAAACAAGTCTTACTCCCTCAAGTCAAGTTTAACCACGATACTTACCTCGATTTGCAACCAACTCAAGATTCCAATAAACCTTTGCCTCGCGAATTAGTGTCTGAATGCCTCGAATCTAGTCACATACAATTCAATATACTCAACACGAATTATAGAAATTAATTCTATATGAAAATACTAAAATTTCCAATTAAAATCCGAAATTTAACTCAAAAATCACCTATGGGGTCCACCTCACGAAAGCCGACAAAAGTAAGAAAATATGAACGCCAATTCAACCGCGAGTCCAACCATATAAATTTTACCAAATTTTGACATCACCTCGACCTTCAAATCCCCAAATCTTATTTTCAAATCCCTTGGACCAAATCCTCGAATTTCACCTCAAACACACGTAATCTAGTCGGAATAATCGATGATAATTCAATATTATTGACTAACAATGACCACAAGTGACTTACCTCAAGTTTTCCCGTGAATCCTCGCTCAAAAATCGCCTCACCCCATGTTGGAAATTTCCAAAATGACAAAAATGTCGTAAGCCTTTGTTTTTGCAATCTGTCCAGTGCTTTCGCACAAGCGGACACTTAACTGCATATGCGGTTCCGCTTTTGCGGAGAGGCTTCCACTTCTGCGACTGCCTTCGCTTCTACGGACGAGGAGTCCGCTTCTACGGACTCGCTTCTGCGGACCTCATGCTTCTGCGATGCCAGGCTCGCTTATGCGAGCTCGCACCTACGAGCCAATTTCCGCAGGTGCGATTGCATTAGTAGGCAGCAACAAGCTTCAATTGTTATAAGTCCAAATTTAATCCGTTAACCATATGATACTCACCCGAGGCCCCTGGGACCTTAACAAAATACACCAACAAGTCCTAAATTATCATACGAACTTAGTCGAAGCCTCAAATCACATCAAACAACGCTAAAACATGAATTATACACCGATTCAAGCCTAATGAAACTAAGAAATTCCAACTTCTACATTCGATGCCGAAACCTATCAAATCAAGCCCGATTGACCTCAAATTTTGCACACAAGTCATAAATGACATAAAGGACCTATGAAATTATCAGAACTGGATTCTGACCCCGATATCAATGAAAGTCAATTTATGGTCAAACTTTGAAATCTTTAAGCCTTTAAGCTTCAAATTTTCTATAAATGGCGATAACTCAAGCTAGGGACCTCTAAATTAAATTCGGGGTATACACCTATGTCCCAATTTACGATACGGACTTACCAGAACTGTCAAAATACTGATCCAGGGTCGTTTACTCAAAATGTTGACCGAAGTCAACTTAAGTGAGTTTTAAAGCACTACTTCACGTCTTTATCAAATTTTCACATAAAAGCTTTCTGAAAAATATACGGACTGCACACGCAAGTCGAGGAATGCTAAATGGTTCTATTCGAGGCCTTAGAACACGGAAATGAATATTAAATTTAAATATGACCTTTCTAGTCATCACATTCTCCGCCTCTAAAATAAACGTCCGTCCTCGAACGGAATTAGAAAAAGTACCTGGGCTGGTGAAAAGGTGTTGATATCTACTCTGCATGCCCGACTCAGACTCCCAGGTAGATGCTTCTACCGGCTTACCTCTCTATTGTACTCGAACTGATGGATAACTCTTAGACCTCAACTGTCGGACCTCCCAGGCTAGAATAGCTACTTTTTTCTCCTCATAAGTCAAATCCTTGTCCAACTGGACTGAGCTGAAATTTAACACATGGGACGGATCATCATGATATTTTTGGAGCATAGACACATGAAACACCGGATGAACTGGTAATAAACTAGGCAGTAGTGCAAGTCTGTAGGCTACTTCACCTACCCTTTCAAGAATTTCAAAGGGTCCTATATACCTAGGGCTCAACTTGCCCTTCTTTCCGAACCTCATTACTGCTTTCATAGGTGAAACCCAGAGCAATACTCTTTCTCCAAACATGAATGCAACATCACGAACTTTACGGTCGACATAACTTTTTTGCCTAGACTGAGCTGTGCAAAGTCGATCCTGAATAATCTTTACCTTATCCAAGGCATCCTGTACCAAATCGGTACCCAACAACCGAGCCTTTCCCGGTTCAAACTAGCTAACTTGCGAACGACATCGCATCCCGTATAATGCTTTATACGGAGCCATATGAATGCTCGACTGGTAGCTATTATTATAAGAAAACTCCTCAAGTGGCAAGAACTGATCCCAAGGACCTCCAAAATCTATAACACAAGCGCGAAGCATTTCGTCCAATATCAGAATAATGCGCTCTGGCTATCTACCTGTCTATGGATGAAATGCTATACTCAACTCAACCCGCGTGCCTAACTCACGTTGTATAGCCCTCCATACGTGCGAGGTGAAGTGCATAACTCAATCACAAATGATAGACACGGGCACACCATGGAGGTGGACAATCTCGCAGATGTAAATCTATGCTAACCGCTCTGAAGAATAGGTAACTCCTACTGGAATAAAGTGTGCTAACTTGGTCAACCTATCCACAATGACCCATACTGCGTCAAACTTTCTCTAAGTTTGTGGAAGTCCAACAACAAAATCCATAGTGATACGCTCCCACTTCTACTCAGGAATTTCTAACTTTTTAAGCAAACCACTAGGTCTCTGATGCTCATACTTGACTTGCTGACAATTTAAACACTGAGCTATATATAAAACTATATACTTCTACATTCTCCTCCACCAATAATGTTTCTGCAAATCTTAATACATTTTGGCGACACCTAGATGAATAGAATACCGGGAACTATGGGCCTCTTCATGAGTTAATTCACGAAGCCCATCCGCATTAGGCACACAAATACGACCCTATATATGTAGAACTCCGTCTTCCCCCCACAACAAACTGCTTGGCACCACCGTGTCCTTAAGGATAAGCAAATGAGGATCGCCATACTGTCGGTCTCTGATACGCTCATATAAAGAAGACCAAGCGACTGTGCAAGCTAGAACCTGACTGGGCTCTGAAATATCTAACCTCATGAACTGATTGGCCAAAGTCTGAACATCTGCAGCTAAGTGCCTCTCACCAACCCGAATATACGCAAGGTTTCCCATACTCACAGCCTTTCTACTCAAAGCATCAGCCACCACACGTCCTTTTCGGGGTGATACAAAATGGTGATATCATAGTCTTTCAATAGCTCCAACCATCTTCTCTGCCTCAAATTGAGATCTTTTTGTTTGAACAAATACTGTAGGCTACGATGATCAGTAAATACCTCACACGAGATACCATAAAGGTAATATCTCTAAATCTTCAGCGCGTGAACAATGGATACCAATTCTAAGTCATGAACAGGATAATTCTTATCGTGAACTTTCAACTGCCGCGACGCATATGTAATCAACCTGCCATCTTGCAACAATACTGTACCAAGCCTAACACGAGATGCATCACAATATACCATATAAAATCCTGAACTCGTGGGTAATACCAACACTAGTGTCGTAGTCAAAGCACTCTTGAGCTTCTGAAAGCTCAACTCACACTCGTCTAACCATCTGAATGGGGCACCCTTCTGGGTCAATTTGGTCTGTGAGGATGCTATGGATGAAAACCCCTCCACAAAATAATAACCTGCCAAACCCAAGAAACTCCGGATCTCTGCAACTGAAGTGGGTCTAGGCCAATTATGAACTGCCTCAATCTTCTTAGGATCCACTTTTATGCCTTCAACCGATACTACATGCCTTAAAAAGGCAACTGAGTCTAACCAAAACTCACATTTCAAAAATTTGGCATATAACTGATTATTTTTCAAAGTCTGAAGCACAATCCGAAGATGCTGCTCATGCTCCTATCGAGTGCTAGATTAAATCAAGATATCATCAATGAATACAACCACAAAAGAATCCAAATAGGGCTTGAATACCCGATTCATCAAATCCATAAATGTTGTTGGGGCATTTGTTAGCCCAAATGATATAACTAGGAATTCGTAATGCCCATACCGAGTCCGAAGAGCTGTCTTAGGGACATCGGATGCCCTAATCTTCAACTGATGATAATCAGACCTCAAATCGATCTTTGAAACCACCTTGGCACCCTAAAGCTGATCGAATAAGTCCTCAATTCTCGGCAACCGATACTTGATCATGATAGTGACCTTGTTCAACTGCCGAAAATCTATACATATTCTCATCGACCCATCTTTCTTCTTCACGAATAACACGGGTGCACCCCAGGGCGAGACACTAGGTCTAACAAAGCCCTTATCAAGTAATTCTTGTAATTGTTCTTTTAATTCCTTCAACTCCGGTGGGGCCATATAGTATGGGGGAATAGAAATGGGATGGGTGCCCGGAGCCAAATCAATACAGAAGTCAATATCTCTGTCGGGTGGCATCCTGGTAAATCTACAGGAAATATATCTGGAAACTCACGGACAACTAGGACCAAATCCATAGAAGGAACATCCACACTAGAATCGCGAATATGAGACAAATAAGCTAGACAACCCTTTTCGACCATACGTCGAGCCTTCACATAAGAGATAACCCTAATAGTAGAATAGCCAGGAATCCCATTCCACTCTAATTGAGGAAACCCCCATATGGATAAGATCACCATTTTGGCGTGACAATCCAATATAGCATGATAAGGTGAAAACAAATCCATACCCAAGATGACATCAAAATCTACCATATCAAGAAGTAGAAGATCCACGCTAGTCTCAAGACTCCCAATAGTAACCACACACGTACGATAGACATGATCTACTACAATCGAATCTCCTACCGGTGTGGACACACACACAGAAGCACTCAGAGAATCACGAGGCACAACCAGATATGAAGCAAAAGAGGAGGACACATAGGAATAAGTAGATCCTGGATCAAATAGAATTGAAGCATCTCTATGGCAAACTGGAACAATACCTGTGATCACGGCATCGGATGACTTGGCCTCAAGCCTAGCTGGAAAATCATAAATCGGGGCTGGGCCCTACCACTCTGAACCGCGTCCCTGGGACGGCCTCAAACTGGCTCGCCTCTACCTCTAACGACCTGACCTACACCTCTAGCTGTCTGACCCTTGCCCCTAGCTGGCTGGGCAGGTGGCAGAATAGCTGGTGCTGGAATCATAGCACGAGAACCCTGCTGTTGCATGCTACCATAAGACCTAGAGCAAAATCTAGCAATGTGCCTCGAATCACCATAAGCATAACAGGATCTCGGTTGGTGTGACTGCTGACCTGGAACTGGCCATGTCGACCTGGATAACCACTTTGATGTCTACGGATTGGAGGTACACTAATAGGAGCTGGTGGTACATAGTAAGCTAGTTGATCGGAATGAGACACATGAGGGTCGTGACCACCTGAAGCACTGTGGGATACTTGGAGCACTGAATGAAACGGCCTAGGAGGATGGCCTCTACTAAAATTACCCCTGCCTCCAGATGAGGTACCACTGAACCTACCGAACTGACGAGGACTCTTATCATACCCCTTCCCTCTCTCCTGTGTAAGAACCATCTCGATCATCCTAACAACATTAGCAGCCGCCTGAAACATCTCACTTCCGGTCTCCTTGGTCATCTGAAGCCTGATATGATGAGTGAGTCCATAAATAAACCTCCTCACTCTCTCCCTCAGTAGGAAGTAAAGGAGAGCATGACTGGCTAGATCCATAAAATGGGTCTCGTACTGAGTAACAGTCATACTGCCCTGCTGGAGACGCTCAAACTGCATGCGGTAATCCTCTCTCAATGTGATAGGGAGGAACTTCTCTAGAAATAGCCGTGAGAACTGCTCCCAAGTCCGTGCAGGCGACCCAGCTGGTCTGGTCAACATAAAATCTCTCCACCATCTCTTGGCGGAACCCGTCATCTGAAATACAACAAAATCGACCCCATTGGTCTCAACTATACCCATATTCTGCAATACCTCATGGCAGCGGTCAAGATAATCCTGTGGGTTCTCAGAAGGTGTATCACTGAAGTGAACAAGAAAGAACTTAGTAAATTTGTCCAACTTCAATAAAGCCTCATAAGACATGGCGGGCCTATCACCGGCCTGTGTCGCAACAACTGGCTGAACTACCCCATCTGGCAGGGCTGTTGGAGCCTGATACTGGGGAGCCATCTACTTCGGAGCTGGAATAGTGGGAGTCTGTTCTCCTCCCCTAACCCGTGAGATGACTGGTGCCACTAGAAATGTACCATTCTGGGCCACACCCTCCATAAGACTCGCCAAATGGACTAGATCATCTTGAAGCACTGGAGTAGCTGTGAATTCTTCCAGGACCTGAACTGGTCCAACGGGTACAGTCTCAACTGTAACCTCCTCATGATGATCCACCTGAGGCTCCACTACGTGTGCTGCTGCTCGAGCTCTATCTTGAGCTCTGCCTCTACCTCGGCTTCTGCCCCTGTTCATAATTGCCACCTGTGGCTCTGGCCCAAGTCCGTCGGTAGATGTATTATGTGTTCTCGCCATCTATGAGAGAATAAGAATAGAATGGTTCAATCATCGATGATAGAATAAAATTATAACGACATAATAAGAAAGAAGTGATATTGTTCCTAAACTTCATAGCCTCTAGAAGATAAGTACAGACATCTCTGTACCGATCGTTCGGACTCTACTAAGCTTGCTCGTGACTCGTGAGACCTAGGTAACCTAGTGCTCTGATACCAACTTGTCACGACCCGAAATTCTCACCTTCGGGGCCGTGATGGCGCCTAACATTTCACTTGCTAGGCAAGCCAATGTTAGAATAATCTTAACCATGTTTCTAAACAAATAAAATTAAACGAAAGTTGATTACTGAAATAAAGTGCGGAAGACCATAACTACCGAATCATCAAAATACATCCCCGAATCTGGTGTCATAAGTGCACGAGCTACTAGAATAATACAAATAAAGGTCTCAATAAAAATTCAAGTTGTTGGAAAGATAATACACAGTTAAGATAAGATAGAAGGGGACTTCAGAACTGCGGACGTTGTGCAGTTATACCTCAAGTCTCCTCTGGGTAGCTGAATCTGAGCAAGTCTATAGTGTGTCGCTAGGACCAACTCCAAAATCTGCATAAGAAGTGCAGAGTGTAGTATGAGTACAACCGACCCCATGTATTCCGTAAGTGTCGAGCCCAACTTCGACGAAACAGTGACGAGGCTATGACAAGACACATACGTAAATAACATGTACACGTATATTCAAATACGAAGAAACAATAACACAATAAATAATAATTTATAAATTTAAGAGGGAACATGCGAAGGGGGTGATATAATAATTTC
Organism: Nicotiana otophora; assembly: GCA_000715115.1. Taxonomy (NCBI): domain Eukaryota; kingdom Viridiplantae; phylum Streptophyta; class Magnoliopsida; order Solanales; family Solanaceae; genus Nicotiana; species Nicotiana otophora. Next base: position 45,567 of record AWOL01S0040011.1, read on the forward strand.
AGCAGGAGAAGTGTCACGTAGCAGCCAATTAATTCTTCAATAATAAAATGAGCAGCTGATAATATGAAAATGGCACGGCACCACTCTTCGTGCTTTTACTCTCGTTCTTCCCATAAATTGATAAATAAATAGTAAGATTGACATGACATCACCCTTTGTGCTTTAGTTCTCTTTCTTGTCATGAATTGATAAATAAATAATAATAATTGGCACAGCATCACCCTTCGTGCTTTAACTCTCTTCTGGCACGGCATCACCCTTCGTGTTTTTACCCTCTTTGAAAATGGCACGGCATCATCCTTCGTGCTTTTACACTCTTTCTTACCATGACAAGGATAATATAAATGGCATGACATCACCCTTTATGCTTTTACACTCTTCCACAATATTCAACAATAATTAAATAAATAATAATTTCATGAATAATGATCAAATAATCAATAATAAACTTAAGCAGGAATATCTTAATTAAATAGGCAATTATTCAAAATGAACAAATTCCTCCAGCATGCTTTGACTCAACCACAACGCATAAGTACTTGTCACCTCACATATACGTTATACCCGTACATTAAATCAAATAGCAATAGACAAACAAGTCCTACTCCCTCAAGTCAAGGTTAACACGACACTTACCTCGATTTGGAACCAACTCAAGATTCCAATAAACGTTTTCCTCTCGAATTGATGTTTGACTGCCTCGAATCTAGTCACAAATAATTCAATATACTCAACACGAATTATAGAAATTAATTCTATATGAAAATACTAAATTTTCCAATTAAAATCCGAAATTTAACTCAACAATCGTCTGTGAGGCCCACATCTCGATACCTGACAAAAGTCACACAATATGAACTCTCATTCAACCACGAGTCTAACCATACATATTTTACCAAATTCCGACATCAATTAGACCTTCAAATCCCCAAATCTTATGTTGGAACCCTTTGTTTTTGTAATTTGCCCAGTGCTTTCTCACCTACGGACACTTAACCGCATCTGCGGTTTCGCTTTTGCGGAGAAGCTTCCGCTTCTGCGACTGCCTTCGCTTCTGCGGACGAAGAGTCCGCTTCCGCGGACTCGCTTCTGCGGGGCATCGTCCGGTTCTACGCACCTCACGCTTCTACGATGCTAGGCTCGCTTCTGCAAGCTCGCACCTGCGAGCCAATTTCAGCAGGTGTGATTTCATTAGTAGGAAGCAACAAATTTCAATTGTTCTAAGTCCAAATTTGATCTGTTAACCATCCGAAACTCACCCGAGGCCCCCGAGACCTCAACCAAGTACACCAACAAGTGCTAAAATATCATACGAACTTAGTCAAAGCCTCAAATCACATCAAACAATGCTAAAACACGAATTATACCCTAATTCAAGCCTAATGAAACTAAGAAATTCCAACTTCTACATTCGATGCCGAAACCTATCAAATCAAGTCCGATTGACCTCAAATTTTGTACACAAGTCATAAATGACATAACGGACCTATGAAAATTTTAAGAACTGAATTCCGACCCTGATATCAAAAAGTCAATTTGTGGTCAAACTTTGAAATCTTTAAGCCTTTAAGCTTCAATGTTTTAATAAATGGCGATAACTCAAGCTAGAGACCTCCAAATTAAATTGCGGGCATACGCCCAAGTCCCAATTTATGATACGGACCTACCAGAACTGTCAAAATACTAATCCATATTTGTTTGCTCAAAATATTGACCGAAGTCAACTTAAGTGAGTTTTAAAGCACTACTTCAGATATTTATCAATTTTTCACATAAAGATTAAGATCTATCTTTCTCACATAATATCTACCAGAACTGTCTTTTTTGTGTTGGGAGAAAGACAGATCTTAATGTTTCTATATAATAGTAGATATTATTCCTCAAATTCACATGCTTGAGCTAAAACTTTTGATTTATCTTTTATCTGCTTTTACAGTTAGACGTTATTTGATTTATTAACATCTATCTATCTTGCACTATATATTAGCTGTTTATTAATTTTATAATCGAGAGAGGCAGAAGAAATAATATAGTTAATTATAGTATTGATATATGTTAATATTTATTCAGTAATATCTATCTCTTTTATGTTATAACTAACTTTACTCTTATTTGTAATCGAGAGTGGCGAATAGTGTAATAATCAGTTATAACAAGTAGGGTAACCGAAAGGGACTTACTAACAAGAGCATGTTTGAGTTCAATCATATATTTCTGGTCCTTTAGTATTACTATTTTGAAGATTAATTTGTATAACCGAGAGGAGTGAAATTAATTATTCAACTTGAGTAATGATATATATTTGTAATCGTGAGAGGCATTTATACATTTTTGAGAAATAGAAATTTAAGAATAATAATTCTACTATATAATAGAAATATTAAGTGAAATGAGGATCCCAACACCTTTTTATTACATTTGTGAAACATAAAATATTTTCTATTGCTCTATTCGTGCATTTTTAGTTAGTTAATTCACAACTCAACTCTTTTTGATTTTGTCACGACCCAATTCCATCTTAGGCCGTGATGGCGCCCAACACCATTATTAGGCAAGCCAACACTAATCAAAGTAATGGTTTCCCGTTTAAATAAAATACTAAGTGGATAACATTTCCTCATTTGTTAAAAAGATTTAGAAATTTGCCAATGTGACATAATTAAACGGAAGCAAACGAGTACAAAACGTAATCATGTAAACAAATCCAAAATCATAAGTCTACTAGTGTGTGTGTCAAGACCTGGTGTCACAGGTATGTGGGCAATCTAGTAGAATATACAAAAGGGCACTAGCCTACTATCTGAAATGAAATAGATAGAAAAATAAAAGCAAAAGGGAGACTCCAGCAGTGGAAGAAAAATGTGATAAAAATGGTCCTAACCCGTAATAAATGAGGCTCACAGCCTTCAGCGATTTCCGCACCTGTGGTCATAGGGCCGTACCTACGCCCTCGCTTCTGCGGAATTCACTAGGCCGACTGGGACTGCTTTTGCGGACGAGTACCAGCTTCAGCGGAGGATGGGCCGCATCTGCGGAACCTGGGCTGCCCTCTTTTGGCCGCTTCTGCGAGGCTTGGCCCGCACTTGCGGCTGACCAAGCGCATGTGCGGTTTTGATAGATCTGGTGTATCAGTTGCTGCTCCAAATCCTCATCTTGGTCTGAGCCTCATCCGATTAACACTCGGGGATCCCGTGGCCCCGCCCGAACATACCAACAAATTTAGAATCATAAAACGGACTCGCTCAAACTCTCGTAATGGTGTATCAGTTGCTGCTCCGTAACGTACTTAAACTACTCGAAATGACACCAAATTTTGCGTGCAAGTCTTAAATTCCATTACTAAACTATTCCCGGTCTCAGAATTCTTTTCTGACGTCGATATCACTAAAACCCGCTCCAAACCAAATTTAAAGAACTTTTAAAACCTTCAAGAACCAACTTTCACTATTACGCGCAGAAATGCTCCCGGGTCATCCAAAACCCGATCCGAACATACGCTCAAGTCTGAAATCATCATACGAACCTATTGGAATTTTCAAATCCTGATTCCGGGGCCGTTTACTCAAAATGTTGACCGGAGTCAAACTTGGCCTTTTAAGCCAACCTTAAGGAACAAAGTGTTCCGATTTCAACCCGAACCCTTCCAAATCCCGAACTAACCATTCCCGCAAGTCACAAAACAATAAAAGCATGTACGAGAAGTCTTATTTAGGGGAACGGGGTTCTAGAAAGCAAAACGACCGATCGGAATGTTACATTCTTCACCTCTTAAACAAACGTTCATCCTCGAACAGGTTTAGAATCATACCCGAAGTGCTGCATAAGTGTGGATATCTGCTCCGCATGTCCTCCTCGGACTCCCATGTCGCCTCCTTTACTGGTTGGCCCCTTCACTGGACCTTTACCGCGGAAATCCTCTTAGATCTCAACTGGTGATCCTGTCAAGCAACAATGGCAATTGGCTCCTCCTCATAACCCAAGCTCTCATCTAGCTGAATAGTGCTGAAGTCTAACACATGTGACAAGTCAGCGTGATACCTCCGGAGCATAGACACGTGAAAAATCGAATGGACCCTTGATAGGTTGGGAGGTAAAGCAAGCTCATAAGCAACCTCCCCAACCCGCCTCAATACCTCAAATGGGCCTATTAACTTTAGGCTTAACTTTCCCTTCTTCCCGAATCTCATAATGCCCTTCATCGGCTAGACCTTCAAGAGAACCTTCTCGCCTACCATAAATGATACACCACGCGCCTTCTGATCCGCGTAACTCTTCTGTCTGGACTGTGCTGTGCGAAGTCGCTCCTGAATCAACTTTACCTTTTCCAAGGCATCCTTCACCAAATCAGTACCATATAACTTAGCCTCGACGGGCTCTAACTACCCGATAGGAGAACGACATCGCCGACCAAATAAAGCCTCAAATGGAGTCATCTCGATGCTGGACTAATAACTGTTATTGTAAGCAAACTTGACCAAAGGCAAGAACTGATCCCACTGTCCCCCAAAGTCAATTACACATGCTCTGAGCATGTCCTCCAAGATCTGGATTGTCCGCTCTGACTGCCCGTTGGTCTGTGGATGAAATGTAGTGTTGAGCTCTACACGAGTCCCCAACTCACTCTGTACGGCTCTCCAAAAATGCGAAGTAAACTGAGGGCCTCTGTCTAATATGATGGAAATAGGCACACCGTGAAACCGAACTATCTCCCAAATATAAATCTAGGCCAACCTCTCTGAAGTATAAGTAGTTGCAACTGGACTAAAGTGTGCTAACTTGGTCAACCTGTCAACAATGACCCAAACTGCATCGATCTTCAGCAAGGTCCGCGGCAACCCAACTACGAAGTCCATAGTAATGCATTCCCATTTCCACTCTAGTATAGTCATCTGCTGGAGTAAGCCACCTGGCCTCTGATGCTCATACTTAACCTGCTAGCAATTTAGGCACCTAGTTACATACTCAACTATGTCTTTATTCATCCGCCTCCACCAATAATATTGTATCAGGTCCCAATATATCTTTGTAGCACCTGGATGAATGGAATATCGAGAACTGTGTGCCTCTTCTAGGATCCTCTCCCTCAAGCTATCAACAATATGAACCAATAGACGACTCTGGAGTCGTAGGACACCATCCTCGCTAATAGAAACCTCATTGGCAACACCATGTAGTACCGTCTCCCTGAGAACTGCCAAGTGCGGATCATCAAACTGTCGAGCCTTGATCTGCTCCAATATTGAAGACTGGGTAACAACACATACAAGAACTCGGCTGGACTCTGAAATATCCAACCTCACAAGTCTGTTGGCCAAGGACTAAATGTCCAAAGATAGTGACCTCTCCTCTGCTAAAATGAATGCCAAGCTACCCATGCTCTCTACCTTCCTGCTCAAGGCATCCACGACTAAATTCGCCTTGCCCGGATGATAAAGAATAGTGATATCATAATCCTCTAGTAACTCAAGCCATATGTGCTGCCTCAAATTGAGATCCCTTTGCTTGAAGAAGTGTTGCAAACTGCGGTGATCAGTGTAAACCTCACAAGGCACCCCATATAGATAATGCCTCTACATCTGAAGAGCATGAACAACAGTGGCTAACTCCAAATCGTGCACATGATAATATTTCTCATGGGGCTTCAGCTGACGTGAAGCATATGCAATAACTTGCCCCTCCTACATCAATACACAACCCAAGCCAACGCATGAAGCATCGCAATGCAGCGTATACATCTCCGAACTGGAAGGCAACACTAGAACTGGTGTTGTAGTCAAAGCTGTCTTGAGCTTCTGAAAGCTCGCCTTACAATCATCGGTCCAATGGAACAGAGCACCCTTCTGAGTCAATCTAGTCAAAGGTACTACAGTGGATGAGAAGCCCTACACAAATCGGCGATAATAACCTACTAGCCCCAAGAAACTCCTAATCTTAGTCGCCGAAGTAGGACGAGGCCAACTTTGAACCGCCTCAATCTTCTTGGGATCCACCTTAATACCCCCGCCTGATACTACATGCCCCAAGAATGCCACAGAATCTAACCAAAACTCACATTTGGAGAACTTAGCATATAGCTTCTATTCCCTCAAGGTCTGAAGCACCACTCTCAAATGATGTTCATGCTTCTTCATGCTACGTGAGTAAATCAAGATGTCATCAATGAAGACAATAACAAAGGAATCGATATAAGGCCTGAACGCACTGTTCATCAAATCCATAAATATCGTTAGGGCATTAGTC